>CAJUYG010001909.1:0-47241 GCA_910591675.1 Galerucella calmariensis
TGACACAATACACTACCAGTGCGACGAAATTTTTCAACAACAGCTAAGATCACACTTTTACTATAGTCTGTACAGAAAGTACGGGGAGTAATAAATCATTCATTTAAGTAGATTTCATAGACGTACCAAAATATATTTTAAGAGGGTATTCCGTAAGGTACATTTTGTATTGAACGAATGAGTTGCAGCTATGCTAAAGAATATACGATTTAGGTCAGAGGTAACGGGATGTACTAATTTTAATAAAAAAAAGTGATAGAGGTACATAAATTTTAGTAAGTTTGATAAAGAAAGGCAACACAGTTTATTCATAATAGAAAACAAACCAATCTGTAACAATAATTATTTTATATATTTTTGTATATATGTGTGTATAAATGCTGGATATACAGTTTCCAAATCTTGGCAAGATGAAAACATTAAAAGCGGAAGGCAGGCATTCGTGGAAGGTTTGTCGTTAGGTTTGCAGCCACCATCTGGAAAAGGAAAAAGACTTATCATTGTCCATGTTAGAAGTTCTGAAGGTTTTGTTGATGGTGGATTATTAACTTTTATTTCAAAACGCACGGGGGACTATCACGAAAATATGAATGGGGATGTCTTCGAGGAATGGTTTGTTCAAATGTTGGATCTGATTCCAAAAGGGGCTGTTATTGTTATGGACAACGCAAGTTACCATTCACGGTTACGAGAAGCATTGCCCACAAGTCGTTGGCGTAAAGCAGAGCTTTTGGAGTGGCTTATTTCGAAAAATATTAAGTTTCCAAAAGATCCACTAAGGAAAGAACTTTACAGAATTGCAAAAATGAACAAGAATAAATACAAAACCTACATTGTAGAAGAAATGGCTTCTTCTCGTGGTATATCAGTTCTTCGACTTCCCCCTTATCATTGTGAACTTAATCCCATAGAATTAATATGGGCTCAGGTAAAGGGGGAAGTTGGAAAAATAATACTACTTTTAAAATAAACGATGTTGTGAAATTGTTTGAGAGTGCTGTAAGTCATGTTAGTAAGGAAAATTGGACAAACTGTATCGAGCATGTTATCAAAGTAGAGGCAAATATGTTGAAAATTGACAATATTTGTGATGATTTAATCGACCCTATTATTATTAATGTCAACAACGATTCTTCCTCTTCCGAGTCGGATATAGAATAAAATGTAAGTAATAAATGTATTCCAATAATTTTTTTTTTCCCGAAATACACACCACTGCATTGCGTTATTGCCTATCTGCTAATCCTTTAACAATGAAGAAACCCTAAATTTTGCTACAACTGAAACAAATACGGGGTCGATCTACCTGGTTTTTAGATTTACGGAAGAAATGTAATTTAAAGTAAGAGATTTATCAAAAATTTCATGGTGCTCCCTGTAAAGGTTTTGCATACTTAATTAGGGTTTATTACTCCTCGTACTTTCTGTACAGATTATAGGAGTTGCTTTATTAAATTTTTGTTGATATTTTATTGACACCTGTTCTAAGCTTGGACCATCATTACGACTTTTTCCGTATGAACGAAAATAATGCTCTACCAAAAAAACTTTTTCTTCCGTTGTTAGAACCATTTTTGAATCAAATTTAACTGCAGCGTACTATTAATATATCAACTAATGACAATTAAGTCAAATATGACAAATCCATATTACATAAACAACTCCACAGCACTCTCTGTTTCGGTACTGTTTATTTTGGCGGATACCGTATTTTCTGTGGTTGTTTTATATTTTTTCCGTATTCGTGTCCTTTATATGTTGTGTTATTTCTTAATTTCCAATGTAAGAAACTTTTCTTATGCATCAGTAAACACTTGGCCAAGTTGCCACATTGATTGCACCAGTTTGTAGGAAATGAAGGAGTTTTTCTATTCGTGTATTTGAAATCAACTTTTATTTTATCCATGACGTTGAATTTGAGTAGTAGTCTTTCGTTATTACCAACAGTGCAGAATAAGCAGAACAACTATATCGATAGTTTATTTTCCTACGATCACATAGGAAAGTGACATATATCGCACTGTCTAGCTGTATGGAAAGTGGCCTTTATCCATACGCGCACGGAAAAAACTTATCCGTACGTGTACGGATAAAAAAGCTGTCAAATGAATGTTTATTAAGATTGACCACTGGCAAGTTGTCAAATATATAATTTTTAATTAGATTTACCCATGTAATATCTAATTTTGAAGCGAATCTATTTGAAAAGTGAAATTTTTGTCATTTTCTTGATTAAAAAAAATTTAGGGCGCGGTCGAGGATCGAAACCGCGTAGGTACTCTTCGTCAGAAGTCCGATGTTGTACCAACTAATCCAAATTACCTTTTATAGTGATAGGAAAATGTAATCATCTTGAAAAGTATTCATGATAAGTATGTATGAAGTAAAATGAACAATATTAATTTCACTTTCAATTTCTATAATTATCCATCCAATTAACAATCGTAATAACCTACCTATATTATATAGTTGAACTACTTGAATCTTTGTCACTATTGATATTTATTGTTAATTTTGAAATCAGTTATATGTTGACTTCAATTGTAACATTTTGTGTATTAATATGTCAGACACATTATTTGGTGAAATTATCACGTGATCGTAGGAAAAATACTGTACATTACTCGTGAGAATTGTCGCACTCGGCTCATGCCTCGTGCTACAATATTTCTCACTCGTGTGAAAAATGTCACTTTCCGCACACGTTATGTAATATACTATTTCCGTTTCCTGAACTTTAATATATTTTTATCATATTTATAGCTCCATTACAGGTGAGAGATATTGTTGCATGAAAATGACGCGCACATACTACCTACTTATTGGGAAAAGTAGTATTCGATAGATGGCGCTCTGAAATGTCAATGTCATCTTAGCAACGAGTTAAACAAATCAGCTGTCGTATAAGCCATTTGATATTTAAGTGGTTTTATTTTGCTGTTTTAGTTATTTTCAGTATGACTTTTGTGAAACTTTTGCTTTTTTTTATTGTGCTTCAGTTTTTTGTGTTGTTAAACCAAATTTTGACTCCTAATATTTCTGTTTTTGGAGTAATAAGTATGGTTGATATTTGTGATAAGTACAACAAGCGTTCAATTTACTGTTTAGTTCTAGGTCTGATTTCGTGTTTTTATTCTATTTTTGATATACTTAGTCATATCTACAAAAGTTGCAGGAAACGTTTGTATTGAGTAATATTTCAAATCTTTAATACCGACTTAATTTCTCTTTGATCTGCAATGAAAACAAAAAATAGAATAACATAACCTCTTCCATAATTTCTTTGATTATATAAGAATATTACCTCAGAATTGATGACAGTTGAGTTAAATAGAAAAACACAGTTTTAAACTTGTCACTGACACAAAATTAAACAAATAAAGTACGAATTTACGGTAATAACTTTGACTTGGATATAATACAAAAACAATGCAAAACGAATTATTTTACTCCGACAGAGGTCTCATTTAATTCTACCCCGCCCAATACTAGAAAAGAGTGGCAGCTGGACAATATTATGGATGGAGCCGTTGAATCTATAATAATTAATGTTAGAATTGAAGATTCGTAAGATTCTGATGAAATGAAATTTTGATTAGGTACATTTTCAATAAATCCGCCCTTTTAAGGGCTACAAATCATTCTTATATGTAGAACTTTCCAATTAACTAATTAATTAATATAATATAATATAAGATCTTATTCTTACCAAATCACACTGCACTGTCATGGTAAATTTATCACTTCTAAATATATTTGAATGGTAATGGTATCAGGGATCTTGTCCTCGCTGCTTGCAGTTCACTATACAGGTTATACAGTAATGTCAGTTCCCGTGAACACTGTAGGGAGTTATTTGTTGATCTACGGATAATGCCTCTACCGACCTTATTTATTTTTAACACCCTTATTGAGATCCACAAAAGTCTTGACTCCTTAACAAAAAATTCAGATATCCATAATTACAATACTAGACAAGCATGTAATATTCGTACAAATCGTTTTCGTCTGACAAAATCTCAGAAGAATTCACTCAACTATTCTCTGTATAATATCTTACCAGCAGAAATGAAATCTTTAAGTTTGAATAAATTTAAGAGGAGTTTAAAAACGTATTTACTTGGATTTTGTTTTTACTCTGTGAACGAATACATTGAGAATTGTCAGAATATCTAGAAAATTTTTAAAATGTATTCATGCTCATTGGACATTCCTCCCTTTCTGAATATATTTTTTATCACTTGTATTTTAACCTTAATTAATATTATTATGTGTTATGTGTTTTTATTTTTATTAATATGTCAATTGTTGTACTTTCTACATTTTACATTTTGTATTTCTGACTTGCTACAAACATTGTAATGTAATGTAGTCAAATAAATCTATCTATCTATCTATCAGGCAAAATCTAGCAAAGCTTGCTAAATGAACACTTATTTACATGAAGGAGCGCTCACAATTCTGTTTAATTCTTCGAAAAAGTGTTTTAGACACTGAAACAAGAAATGATGATCGACGTTGATAAAAAATGAAGGTAATTACTGCAGGCTCTTGCCTAACTGACCGAATAAAATCGAAGGTAAACTAAGCCAGTTCGCAGGGCTTTGTTACCTGATGAAACAAGAGAAAATTTTTATTTTCAACAGAACTAGTAAAAGGAAAAAATATTTCAGGGTGCTATTAATAATAATTATAATAATTGGAAAAAAATCAAATTTTAAAGGTTAGCTAACTTTTAATCTGTTAATTAAAAAAAAAGAACTGAAGTTTATATATTACTATATAATTTCAATAGTGAAATTACAAAAAAGAAGAGCTAGTAAACAAAAAGAATATAATGAAAATATTTAGCACTGATACATATGATTATGAAGATGAAGCCAAACTTCGTACTTTACATATTTAAACTTTGAGAAATCTCTTTGGGAACGTTCGTCATCCAAAGCACTGATGTACTCCAAGGAACTGTAGCCTTAGGAACTTTAATTCCAAGAAACTGCATGCAGGAAACTGTAGCTTCAGGAAATTGTATCCCAGGAAACTGTATGCCTTGGGAAATTTTTCAAGGGACTTGTTTGTCACCAAGGAACTTGTATCTCGGGAACTGTTATAGGTACATCAAGACCTGTATACCAGGAAACTGTGCCATAAAAATACACAGGTATGAGAAAAAAATATGACAAAAGAACTTTTCCAGCTCAATAAATACAATTTAATAATTGAACTTTAGGATTTGTCCTGGACAAATAGCTAAATTTTACAGAAAAAAAGTACGAAGCAATCAAATTTAAATAAAAATATCCAATGTTAAATTTGCTAAATATGAGAGAAAAGGTATAATAATAATAATAATAATAAAGGTCTTTTATTTTTTTTCCTCATCATAACATTTACAATAAGATAGTAAAAGTAAAAAGAGTGGGAGCGAGAGAAAAAAAAACGCATCGAAGATCAGGTGACTACCACACCAAATTGATATGGCAGTCTCTGTTTTTCATCTTATGCGTTGAGTGATTCAAAGAATAATTCAAGATATTATAACATAGTTTTAACAAAATTCGATACAAATAAAAATGATAATAATAATAGGTAACACAATTCAAACGATAATAACAATATTGATAATAATAATAATAATAAACAATAACAAAAAACAAAGAAAAGCTACATCATATCATAGAAATACACAAAATAAATACTACATACCAATGTCCATACGTTGGTCGCGAAACAAAACTGATTTCAGAGCAATTTTGAATTATTTAATCGATTTTTTTTGTTTGACAAGTTCAGGCAGTTCGTTGTAAATTTTTGCAATTTGATATGTAAAAGAAGTTTTGTACTGTTCAGTTCTATGACGAGGGACAATTAATCTATAGTTGAAACGGGTATTACGGTTATGAATATTTGAAAGGGAGGAAACTTTGTTCATTAAATATGATGGTTGTCCAGTTTTAATAATTCTATGGAATAAGCAAGCCGAATGAAGATATCGTCTCTTGGCCATACTGAGCCATTTGACTGTATTGAGTTTGTGGGAAATTCTCTGACGTCTTCTGATACCACAGACCAGCCTTAAGCAACAGATTTGCACTACTTGAATTCTCCTAGCGGTAGCTACATTTAAGCAAGGCCCATAAATAACATCACCGTAGTACAAGCGCATCTCACAAAATTTTTTTTGCATTGAATGACAGATACTGTCGACTTTGAAATATCTTTTTAATATTGAAGTCGGAATTTTTAATGCAATTATTGATATGTTTATCATATTTTAATTTAGGATCCAATATTAATCCTAGATTTTTTGCGGTATTCGATGGTTTAGTGGATTCACCTTCAATTTCCAATGTTATGCGCGCTGTCAAATCAGAAAGATGTGTCTTAGGTCCAAATATCAAAAAAGATGTTTTCCTAGGATTAATATTCAATGCGTGTTGGTGTGACCAGTTAATAATATTGGCAATGTCTTCGTTCACTTTATTTATTACATCGAGGTACATATCAGGTTTAAAAGATGTGTTATTAAGTTTAACTTGTTGTAGTCTGTTTTGGAAATAGCTATAAAATAATTTGATAGCATTATTTGACAAGCCGACAGATTTTAAAATAGACAATAATACTTGATGATTTAGGGTATCAAATGCCTTCGAAAAATCGATTAGAACTAGTATCGTGAAATTGCCGTTATCCCTTTCTTTTAAAAGATATCGTCCGTGATGTTAAGAGGTTAAGAAGGGCTGTTTGACAATTATGTAAGGGTCTAAAACCTGATTGATAATATGTCAGTATATTGTGCTTATCAACGTGATTCCTTACCTACTTCTCAATGACTCTCTCTAAAATTTTTGACATGGTTAGTAAAATACTTATGGGACGTAAATCCTTGAATTCGTTGAGGTTATTAATTTTAGGTATTGGGCTTATCTGTGCTTTTTTCCATTTATCAGGGAATGTATTATTTATCAAACACGAATTAATAATACGGCACGATGTAAGGGCAGCATTGTAAAATCATTTTAATATTTAAACCATCACACCCTAGTGCATTAGATTTTATGTTATAAAGTATTGCCAGAACTTTGTCTTCAGAAACTGGCGAGAATGACAGAAGTGAGTGATTAACAGAAGTATTTGAGTAACTATTTATAATATCTGGATTAATTGGTAGTAAGGGTATACAAGATATTAAATAGTTGTTCATTCCCTCAACATCATTCAAGCTATCAGGTATAGAAAATTCCCGTTTTTGATTAAGATTCAGCAAATCAAGGTTTTTCCAAATCATGTTTATACCCTACGTTCGTATTTTATAATCGAAGTAGGCTTTTTTCTCGTTTTTACAAGCAAGCGTTGTATAGTTTCTTAGCATTTTATAATACTCGAAAGAGCTTTCTTTTTTAGTTCTCTTTCATTTAGACTTTGCTTTATCTCGTAATTTCATAAGTAGTCGAATATTATCGGTTAACCAATGATTGTACTTTTTAGTTATTTTTATCTTTTTGAATGGAACGTGTTAATCAAACAGCGCCAATAAAGAATTATTGAGAAATTTAAGTTTTTCATTTACATCTTCAATAAGGAAAATGGAATCGAAAGGTATTTTGAGCAGATCTTGATTAAAATTATTACTATTGAGACCATGTGACTTCCAGAATGGGTAGCATTTTGTTAAAAAAATAGATACTCAATTAATAAATATAAATTTTCCTTTATGAAATTTTGAAACGAAGAGGTAACAATTATATGTTAAAATAAACATACCAGTAATCCAGATTCTTATAACAAAAAGAGCATCTTTTGTTTTCAACAGTTCCACACTTGCTTTGTCGACAGACGATGAAAGAAGACCTGCCAGTACCTTCTCACTTCTTATTTAAAGACTTTTCAAAATTTAAAATTTCGCGGTAAAATACATTAAGAATATTGATTTTTGGTCCATTAGTTTATTCCACCATAAAGGTGAAATAATTTGATAATTATTCGAATGAAATATTTTTAGGAAAAATATATAGACTACTCCACCAAAAATCGAAACTCTGAAGAAAGTCATTGATAAATATGAAAGCTGAAAGGCTGAACGCAAAGTTCACGTTTCAACACGTTTTTAAATTTATAATGAGCTTTTCAGCTATCAATACAATAAAAAACGCTGTAGCACTTTACCGAAGGAAAGTTTTGCGACTGTCTATACAAACTCTTTTTTAATTTGCGGATTTCCCTTTCTCGGGTAAGTCCAAAAATATATCACAAGTTGATTTAAATTGGTACAAAGTGGACAAAAACGTATAAATTGTTTCATCGCCTACTTTACCGGAAAACCAATCATTTGACACATATCACATACAGCTTGGTTTTTGAAAACACCCGGTAACTATTAATTGTAGTCAGATTCATGGACGCTTATCCTTTTCAAAAATTTTATCGACCGTTTCCATGCAGATGAGGTTTCGGTATCCCGTGCAAATGTTGTCACTGTTGAATATTCAGAGTGAGCGGCGAACATCTGCGGTAACAATCCCGATTGGTTATTTCGTTTTAGGATAACTTGGTTATTTGATGCCGATTTTGATGAATACCTTAATACGCGATACGTGTTTAGGTCCTTTAAGCGAAAGGGTCGCAGAAAAGGACTATCTAATTCATGAGTTTCTCCAGCATTTATAACATGTTCAAACAAATTTTATTTCAAAGCTGTTAATAAATCGAATGTATGAACAAAGACTGGTTGGCGTCTCAAAACAAGCTTAGGAATTCTGAAAAAAAATTATTAAGTTCTATTACTAAGTCTATTACTAACGATACAATACATACAAAGGGTAGTAACATTGTGAACTGCTTCAGAAAAGTTCATAGTTCGTAGATTTTGTCTCGACAATATTTTGGTTTCAATGTATATGTTCATTCATTCGTTTGTGTTCAACAGCTCAGACACTTGAACTAAATCTTTGTACCATTTCCCATGCTATTCTATCTTCTTCCATTTCAGAAGTTTCGTGTATTCAGGCCACTAGTTTGGCTGGGAAGATTGTCAGTAATAGGCGTGACGATAGATTTTGAAATACTCTTCCGTCATGTGGGTACACATTCACTATTTACGAAAAAACCTTTATTCCGGTAATAAACTTAAGTTTAACGAAGTTTGAAGCCATTTTTCTGATATTCATTAAATAGTGCGCGAAAACAGCTCGCAGGTGTCATGGCGTCGGCTCTGACGTCACGCCTAGGTAAACATGTCATTGTGTCTATGCGTAGCGAAGAAAGTAAACAAAACATTAAATAAATTCGTGTCATAAAAATGAATCCCAAAGTTTATAAGTGGTGCGCAGTACCTCAGTGTAAAAACACATCAATAAGAACACCCAACAAAGTGTTTGTATATGTTCCAAACAAGAAAATGATAGATAAGAGATAAGTGGTTGAAGCTCGCAGGGCGAAACACGAACGACGTAGTCACTTTATTTCTGTGAAGACCATTTGTGAGTATGTTATCCTATTATATTTATATATCTCAAACTTAAAATGTTTGTTTGACGTGAAATAGTTGAAATATTGAGGCTATAAAATATCTAATTTATTGAGGTTATGTTTGTTTTGGTCTTATTATCAATTTCAATGGTTTACTTTTCTTTTTGCAGTTGCCAGATGATATGGAAAATTATATGCAGTATCATGTGATGGGGTCAGTATCACAAGTACGTATGAAACCAGGATGTATGCCCCATAAATTTATATGCCAACATATGAAAGTTGAATATAAACTCGCATGAACTTGAAACTAGTTTGATTATATCGAAGTTGGTTGTATCTAGGTTTTATTGAAAATGTTGATAATCTGAATTTTTTGAATAAAAATAAAGCAGTGTTTTGAATTTTTTTGATATAAACTTTCCCCTTAAACCATTATATCGACGATTGTCGTATTGTAACGGTTGTATTATTTCATCTCCAAAGCACTTCCGCCTAATTCCTTTTAAGCTCTCACAGAAGCAGAGTATGTGAGTAGATGGTTCATCATGGACTTCACATTTTCTGCACATAGGCTTACTGCCTTTGCCCATTTTCAGTGGATGCTTCCTCATGGTAGAGTTTCCAGTCACCAGGTCGGTAACCGTCTTCACATCTCTCTCACCCAGTTCCAATATCCTGGAGTGAAGTTCCTTGTCTACCTTGTTTAGTGAACTCTTTGTATAGAGGTGTCCTTGTGTCGACCTCCTTTTGAGTTGGTACTCCCTATCTAGCCAGTCTCCGATTTCCCATCTTCTGCAATCTTTTGTGATTCCACAAACCGGTTCTGGACCTTTGAAGTCTTCCGTAGAACCTTCTTTGGCTTACTAAGTAATTCTGGAATGATCCATAGGTGAGATGAAGGCACTGCAGAACGGACAGTAACGGTAAGTCAGAGGACTCAATGCTGGACTCTACAGCCATTTTATCAAAACACCTTTCTCAGGAAATGATTTTTATAATAGAAAGCTGCTGGCGGAATTAGGATTAATATCATTTGAAAGATTCTCCAACGAAAGTAAAATGTAAACTATATAAATAGGTTATATAATTGTTGGTTTTCTTGAATGACATCACAGAGCACTCAGTTTGCATCTGCGCGTGAGTACAGACTTGACTCTGTTTCATGTCAGAAGTACCCACTTGAAGTTGCAGTCTTATGCGCGAACTTGTTGTCAAAACCAGCGCCAGATTGTAAAATTGACATTCGACTTCGAATAAGTAGCGTAATGGTAAAAACAAAATGTAAAAAATTTTGTTAACACAAAATTAGAATTTGTCGATCTTGACTCTGAATAATTTTTTTTCTGTAACAACAACAAGTTTTTGAGCACTCAGTACTCAAAGAAAACTGTCTTAAAATATTCAAAACTCAAAAATATTCGACAATAAATGATTGCTTCAAACACAACCTCAAATGTCATAGCTGTCGGCATGAAACATCGTTTGTAAGCCAATGACATAAAACGGTCGTTACGAGGCGACATAAATAAACAGAACCAATTTTGATCTCTGCGCAAGACAGTTAGCAAACTTCACGTGGCTTTTTCTTATGTGAAGCGGAGTCTACCAGAAAGACGAAAGATGGTAGGATGCGGAATTTTTATCCAGACTTTGGCAGAACTTGTAGATATACAAAAAAGCCTCAATTTAAACGTAAATCTGCTGTAGATTCAATAAAATCTATTTCCATCAAAGGTATTGGATGTCCTGAGCTATGTAGCATTAAATCCAGTTCTAATAAATTAACTGTGAATTTACAGAAGACAAAAATCATGCAATTTTCGAAAGGAGGTATCCGGAATCCTAACTTTGATTTTTATTTCAACAGCTAATTGATTCCTTCAACCAATAAATATTCATATTTAGGTGTAGTCTTCATTACGTCAGGTCTATTTAATGAAATGGCCCAATTAAGTGGCAACAAAGGTAAGCAGGCAATAGGTTCTCTTTTACCAATAATGGCTGAAACAAAAATTGATACTTGGCAACCTAGAATCAAATTGTTGGAGTCACTTGCCCTCAGTGTCATTTTTAATTGTATTTCTGTTTGGGGAGCGAGGTATTTGGATGTTTTAGAAAGAGTTCAGCTATATTTCCTGAAAAGAGTTCTTTATAATCCGTTTAGAGACTGGAAGAGTCAAGTTTGCATTCAATATTCTCAAAATGTCTCTCAACTGGATACATAAAATACTTACAAAGGATAATCATCGCTATCCTAAGCTCTGTTTTAAGCAACAACTGCGTTTGGTCAACTCTACAGATATGAAGTATAACTGGGTAGTTCAGTTGAAAAAATTCTTTGTTGATATTGACTGTGACCATATATGGAACAATTTGAATCATCCCTCTTTTATATCGCAGAGGAAAGATTTGTTGTCCAAATATTATACATATTTACATGAATCAGATGTCAGTGCTGCGTCTCGATATTCTTTCATGTATTTGTACTCTTCCTTTCCTACCACCTGTGAACCAAGCACGTACCTGGCTTTAAAATTACCCATCCAGGTTACCCGCACTCTTGCTCAATTGCGTATGTCCAACCATTTTATCATTAAATTCACATTAAATGGTATTGGATACATTATTGCCCCTGAATTGGATTGTTTGTAATATTCATAAAAAGAAAACTATTTTCCACTTACTGTTTGATTGTCCGATTTATACAACAATGAAACGGAATATCCCTTGCCTTGAAAATGTGAACTCACTGCTTCATGCCTTCAAAAAAATCACAATTTTTGAGGCTAGGAAAATTGCGGAATACATTTGAAATATATTGAAATTATGCCAATTTGTTAAATTAAATGAATAATGTTTTGTGTGTAGTTGTTAAGATTTGCTTAACCTTTCTCATTTTAAAAATCCTTTTTTTATATAGAATTATATTGTACCTTTCTGTAACATTGTTTCAGAAGCAATAAAATCATTATTATTATTAAATCCATGGCTTTGGTATTAAACGTTACGTTTATTTGGGTTGAGGGTAATAGAAATATAACTGTAAACGAAATGGCCGACCTGTTAGCGAAGGATGCAGTTTCAAATTGAGGAGATTGCAATATTTTAACATCGGCAGAAATAAACAACACGATAATTCATGAAATAACTGATAAATGGAAACAAATATATTTGGATCCTCTACATACATGTACTTTCAAATTCATCCTAGACAACCTCCACCTCCCGTGTATATATATTCAATTATACAACACCCACATTCTATTCATCGACTATATTTGGACTTAAAACCAATCATGGGAAATTTCCTGCATACCTTACAAAACTTGGTATTATTAGATCATCATCCTGTACTTCTAACAAGTATTCTTATTGTGATCTGAATCATACCTTTTTTGCTTTTCTGCTCCAATAACGTCGTGGGATCCAATTGTTTAATTGAGTGGCGTATGCAGTTAAATTATACTTTTCCGCTAAATATCACCCAAATCCCCAATAATGCTAATATAATAAATTATGATTTAGTAATACATTTCTTGAAGGGGTCCAACGTTGCTATCTAAATTGAGAAAAGCGATTTCCTAAATCTGTGGCAAATGAAGTAGTTTCTGTGCTATTTTCTTCTCATACACACATAAATTGTAGTTCTTTTCACTTATTTCAAAAAATATCTAGCAAGTAATATACACATTATGACACACCCTAAGAGTGTTGTGATTATTGACGTTAGCAGCATTCAATTATGATATATCGTTTTAATAAATCGCGCCCTAACATAAATTTCGACTGGAACTTGTGAATAAAATAATACAATCAATCTCCTAGAAGAACAAGGGGTTAATGCTAGCTGCGTAAGAATTTAATAAAATACAATATAAAATAAAGAGAGTGCATCTGGAGCCCTCAATACCACTCGGTGACTACTCACTTCACTCAAACCAATTAGTTCCATCAGGAAATCTCATATACGTTGTCGGACTGTCGCTTCTGACATGGCGTGGGGTCGAAGATAATAAAGCTAGTGTCGACTGAAATAGTCGTCGATATATTTCATTTCGCCTTTGTAGCAATATTTTTCTTCGCTCTGTCTTCTGTGTATATATATATGTGTGTGTCAATTCGGACTAATGGTGGAAGCTGGTGTAACGTTATTAAGTGTGACTGAAATCTATTAGACGACTTTATCGAAGAACTAGACAAAGAGTGACGTAAAACATTATTTTCTTTTATATTTTACAGTGTCACTTTACTTTTTAAATATATTGTTTAATCCGTGACAATTGTAGGTTTTTGGTTTCCAATAGGGTTTTTGCATAAAATGTAAGTATAAGGAATAAAAATGAGCCTAAGTATAAAATAAAATAATACGATGTTGAATAGGTTGGTGCAAAAACACCTTTTTTCAGTCTCGTGTAACAAATTTCTGTTTTTGATGTTTCAGGAGCCCAAAGGTAGCTCGAAAAAAATTTTAAGAGGTCGCTCAAAATTTTTTAAAATGTCAAAAATCGAATGTTTTATATTTTTGCCCGATAACAATGTTTTTGACTCGCTCATTTGGAATGCTCTAACTCGCACATATAGACCGGAAACCCATGACTCATGTGTAGGCTTTATAATTTCATGTGAAAAACAAGTATACCTAATAAGGGTATTTCCCTGGACCAAGCTGGATAATGGAAGCTACAGTGCTGGAGCTACTATGAATTGGTTATACTACAGCTAGAAATGCCAGTAAAAAAATTATTCCGACCACCAAATCTAAAAATTACTGTACCGGGTGGTCCAATAAGCCGATCTCTCGGCTATATATCAGAAACTATTCATGTTATAACTTTAGGAAAAAAAATTCCTTAGGAAAAGTGGACAAGAGAAATTGCTGGAAATTACTTTCAAGTTTCTAGGTTAACCGCTAGGGGGCGTAACTTGTGAAGAAAAATTTAAAAACCAGTTTCTTGTAAAAAATACCTTATTATACCCAGTGTTAAATAAGTAAACTGAAAAAAGGACTAAATTTCGCACAAATTTTTTCAAGTACTTTTTATTCTATTTTCCCAAATAAAGGGTGGGGGAAAGTGTTTGTGGATAAATACCTATAACTTTGGTTTGAATCCACCGATTTTAACGAAATTAGTGTCAATAGAGAGAGTGTAGATGAATTAATTCCATCTACTATAAAATAATGACATTTAGTTTCAATTGTCATAGGTAAAAGGTACTTTCGAATGAAAAAAATTAAAATTTGTTTTCCTCAAGGATGTTCAATGGAAACACCTAATTATTGTGAATTATAATGGAACTGGATTAAGTTCTCAACAAAATGGCGCAGACCGCATGTTGCAGCTATTGTCGAAGTCAAGATATAAATAAAAACGCAGAAACATAAGTGAAAGTATAGAGTATTGACTCACTCTGTATTATAACTTAAAATTGAATATGTAAAATAAAATTCATGCATAAATCTCGATCAATAAGACTTTATGTCCAAATAAATGCTGCTTCAATCTCAGATTACTGCAATTGTTAAATCTGCTAAAACAACCGCATATCATGTCAAAAAATTTGTGGGCAGACGAGGCTACATAATAAGCATTTTTGGTCTGAAGAAAATCCGCACTGGCTAGAGGAAGTGCAGCTTCCTAATGTTTGGTGTGGTATAGTTGATGGGAAGATCGCAGGTTCATATTTCTTGGAATTTCGAATGGCGATACATATTTGGATTTTCTGGATAATTGGTTGTCTGTTTTATTGGAAGATATTTCCTTACAAACATGAGGCATGATATTACAGCATGACGGGTGTCCTGCGCACTTTTCCAGACAAGTTGAAGATTATTTGAATTTAAGTTATTGAAATGGATGGATTAGAGGGGTAAGTATAATTTCAGGGCCAGCTAGATCTCCAGACTTAACATGTCTGGACTTTTATCTGTGGGGAAGATTGAAGGATTTAGCGTACCAAACTCACCAACCACGCGAGACGACATGCAACAACGCATTAGAAACGCTATAAATAGTATATCAACAGCTGAAATTTAAGCAACAGATATGTCAGAGCGTGCTAGATTACATATTTGTGTGGAAAACAATGGAAAACAATTTGAACATTCAATTGGACAACAAGTGTTGATGACCACGATATCTGTATGATCTTTCTTTCCCATATTTAATTTTAAGTTATGATACAGGGTGTCAATACTATACTCACTTATGTTTATGCGTTTTTATTTATATTCTCGAGTTCGACAAAAGCTATCAACATGCGGTTTGCGCCGTTTTGTTGAGAGTTTGATCCAGTTCCATTATGATTCACAATAATTAGGTGTTTCCATTAAACATTTTTTAAGAAAACAAATTTTAATTTTTTTCATTCGAAAGTACCCTCTTCCTATGACAATTGAAACTAAATGCCATTGTTCAATAGTAGATGTGATTAATGTATCTACACTCTTTCTATTGACACTAATTTCCTTAAAATTGGTTGATTCAAACCAAAGTTATAGGCATTTATCCACAAATACTTTCCCACTTTCTCCCACCCTTTATTTGGAAAAATAGAATAAAAAGTAATTGAACAAATTTGTGCGAAATTTAGACCCATTCTTAGTTTTCTTATTTAACACTGGGTATAATGGGGCATATTTCACAAAAAACTGGTTTTTAAATTTTTCTTTACAGGTTGCTCCCCCTAGCGGTTAACCTAGAAACCTGAAAGTAATTTCCAGCAATTTCTCTTGTCCACTTTTCATGAGGAATTTTTTCTCCCAAAGTTACATGAACAGTTTCTGATATATAGCCGAGAGATCGGCTTATTGGACCACCCGGTACAAAAACATTTTGGAAAATATTCCAAAGATTTATTGAACAGGTATAACAACCTGCTTGTGTTTAATCACAAACCTTTTTTTTGTTTGATGCATTAAAATGTTCGCTAAACATATCCCAGATGTAGCGAGTTGAATGGAAGCGATTGGGCCATAGATGATAGGCCATAGAGCAAGAAGCCGAATATGATGTAGATGAAGGTGAGGGTTTACCTTCTTTATTAAAACTATCCTATATTATAAAAAAAATATTTAAGACAATCAAGGGAGCCGTAATAGTGATTTGCCTCCAAAAGGTGTTCCAACGCCAACATTGCCAACTCCTGCATCAGTGACGCTTACACTACCGGTGTCAGCGTGTCCAAATTGGTAAAGTTTATTATCTTTTGAGCGCGATGAATTGCTGGAGGAATAATATTAGAATGAGAAAATCGATTATTTTTCATTTTTGACACGATATCTTGAATAATATAAAAATTTACTATGCTTTGGAGGTATTTTATGACAAATCGAGTTGAAAACAAAAGGCACATCATGCTTCATGCTTACGGAGCCAAGTGGTATGGTTCTCAATTTTCTTGTCGAATTCACACTTGGCAGTTGGAACATATGAAAGGCAAGGGACAAACATTAAAAGTGGTACTACAATTATTAAAAGAAAAAATAAATAATAGACACTCTATCTAGTAACACTTGGATTTGTATAACATGTTGTCTTTGGATAAAAAGTAGTACCCGAGGAATACATCAAAGTACACAGCATCGAAAAATTAATTGTTCCAGTTTCAAGAAAACTACTTATGTCCACTGTTTGCCGTCAAACTGATCGATCAATAAATATATTATTTGCTTCTGTCTGTGGCACAGTACAACAGAATAACCTGGTAGAATTATGACTGATAAATTTTTTGGTCTTGCTCCTAGAAATTAAAAGTTGCGAGCTTTCAAGGTCGGGTATTGAGAATAATGACTTTTATAAACGATATAACATTATCTATATCATTTAACTTTATAGAAGATGAGACCTAAGATGGCGATTCGTTAGGAATAATGCATTCACCATAGATAATTATAAATGGAAACTGACTTCTAATTTCTAATTCCAAATGCCCATTGTCCGCTAAAAAATGAAGTAAGGCACAAAATGTATATGATATACCATAAGTAGATTTGACCCTTTTTCAATTTCCCAAGTTTTGCAACGAGCTCCTAGGATACAGTGTATGTAAATTCCTTTTTACGTCAATCGACGTTATGACAGATATCACGTATGACGTTATGACATTTCTACTACCGAGGTGTAAGCAGTACCAAAGGAGCACTTCTTTTTGTTTTTCAAACGTAGCTGAGGATATATCCTTTAAATTTGTAAGCTATTATAAAAAACTTCGGATCGTAACAATAACAAAACCAAATAGCACTAATGTTCGCTTCGTTAGTTACCTCGTGTAATATATCTGAAATTCTCAAAGACACAAGCAAACGCCACCGAATGGTCGTTACATATGGTTGGATGCTCCAACTACTTTTCGTGTGAACAGCGCGAACTCTAGCAGTTTGCCGAATTTACTGCTACATAAAACAATAATTTATAGAGAAAACTTGCTGTTAATGGTCAAGCAGTGTTGTTGATTTGACATTTCAATAACAAGTGAGACTAGAGAATGTATAACTGAGAATTGTATTTCTTATTTTCAAACTTTCCAGTAGTTAACTTACTTTGGATTATATTTATGATTCTGAAATATACTTAGTTGAAATAAAATGTTATCACTGTTATCAGCTATCAACAAGGGTAAATTTGTGTTAACGAGGTTTAACTAATCCAGGTTTATAATTTTGAGCGAGTATAATTATGTGGGATACTATACAGCATATAGCATGAATCGGCTTAACAAAAAATTCACATTAAACCGAGTTTTGGCCTAAACTTGGTTTAATAGAGGTCGGTGCAACAGGCCATTAACCTGCGTTCGAATTCCATCCTTGTATGATGCTATTGTTAAGATTTTTGTAGATTCAAGATTGAGGTTATGTAAACGAGTGATTTTATATATTCCCACACTCAAAAATCCAGAGGAATCTGTTCCTCAACTTATGCAAAAGTCTGGAAGATGATTATTTGGAAAGCAAATGTAGATGATACGGATATAAGAAAGTTCACACAACAAAAATTGGCAATGGGGTTGGAATCAGCTTTGCCTGTTGAATATGGTTGATAATTTGTGCATACAAAAAAATACGACATTTCATGCTCAAGAAACACAAATTATCAACAGGACAATTAACAACAAAGCCTTAAACCAATCGTGCTAGGTTGGGTGGTCAATCCATGTAGCAAAGAAATAGTATCCAGGAGTTTGATCATGAAATATTATTAGGCCAAACAGAAAGCTACCATTGTTCCCATCAGAATGTGTGTAATGAACTGTGGACCTAATGGCTATGTACAAGGTTTATTGGACAACTGACTAATTATTGGTGAGGTCGACAAATACACTAAGAGTAATAAGTAGCATGCAAAGGCTTGCTTGCCTATGTAATACAACAAGGCCATGAAAACCACTCCCGAAATTGCGATGAGGTCTTACCGAATTTACTACCACCAAATTTTATGAAAGACAAAGCCAGATCTGTACAGATCTGACAATCGGAAGCTCAAGGTGCTAAGACCGTGTTCATTAACGGAACAGCCACACGATACATATTCAATTATTAGTTCCAAATAACTATACCAGGTAGTGAAGAATAGAAAAAAGTTGTAACTGGACAGGCCGAGGCAACTTGCTATACAGACGGCTCCAAGTCAGAAGTAGGTATAGGAGTCGGAATAGTTGGCTGAAACAAAGGATGATTATTCTAATGATTCCATCTAAGGACGTTACAACTTTCCAAGCAGAAGTGACAGCAATTCACCAATGCGTAAGAAAATTAGAAAACAGAAAATAACAAGGCGTTCAGTTGCCATCTCCTCAACATTGAGGGCACTCGATTCTATAGAGGTCAATTCCAGTCATAAGGACAATGAAAAGGTGGATTAAAATACCAGGACCAAAACCCTTCTACGTCGTTTGAAAACCAACAATGAACATGAAAGTGATTGGCAGATGAATTTCCTGCGTGATGCGTAATCCCATTAGTACAGAAACAGGTGAAACAGTTTGTTACAAGACATTCGTCAAAACTTACAGCAAACCTGAGCAAAGATGGCATGTGACCAGCCCTATTAACTTGACAGACAAAGCCAGATGAATGTATTAAGAATAATAAGAGTCAGGCTAAAGAATATAGTTCAGATTCAGAGGATCACGAAGGATTTTCAAATATCGCAGTAGAATAGGCCAACCTACGACATCCTCATCAATATATTTATTGTCTTCTGTTATTCATCGTCGGTATATACCTGCGACTGAGGGTAATCACCGACACCGGGAGCTCACTACCCCCAATCGAACCATTAGTGGTTTCAGCCAGTGGTGGGGTCTTTATCGAGTCCAACCGGGACCTCAATGTACTTCAATGTAATAATCTTTTCGAAGGCGTTCCACTACAGTGCAGGATCGAAGCCCAACTCCTCAGTATTAAAGTTTTGTTTGTGAGAATAAAAGTTGAATATCTCGTATCCTCAATATCACATTTAATTATTAATTTCCTAAAGTGGCACTCAACAACAAAATAACTAGGTACACTAACTTTAGGAAGGATTACCATCAACGATTGATTATCTACTTAATTCGACTCATATATTCTCTTTTGGGTTGAGTTTCTCCTTTCTGTGTGTTGTGTGCGCGTTAACTTTCTAAACCCCGTAATGTAGTTTACCTTCAAAACTTCACAAAAGTAATAAACAAGAAAATTTAGTTTATGTTCGTTGTTATGTGGCTCATCTTTCATTAAAATTTACTTGGCGGGCTGTGGTTCTAGTCAAACTTGAAACTTCGATACTTTTTATGTTCATTGGAGTTTTCAACAATAACGCACGTTAGGTTGTTTTACGAAGTTTGGGGTTTGTTAGTCTACCTCACCTTTACACCAAGAAGATTTATTTCTCTCCTTCTTTCTTGTTGATATTTTTATGGAATCAAAAAGAATTTTAAAGTATCAATTTGAGTAAATTTTCAGAAATGACGTCGTTTCTTGAGAACGATATAAATTGTACTTTAATGTTTGCCGTTTCGAAGTCTTCTACCTTAAAGCTCTTTATACTTCATCGATTTAACTTTTCAGGGATAGGAAAAGTTTGCTTAAATTTAACAATGAGCAATTTACTAACTTTGATTACTTTTTAAATCCCTCCGTTGTATTTATTTGTGGAGCAATGAAACTTTAATTCTTCTACTTTGAAAATTGAATATAAAAGGTGATGAACATTAAGGGGCTTTTGAAAATGAGTTTCATAATTTAAGCTTTGACATCGTTAAAATTGTAATCTGATTGTGGATGTAAACGAATAACGAAATGAAAACAACTTTTCACATTCAGAGCAGTGAGTTTCTCATTTCCATACACAAATTTAAATTTAACTTCGATTAAACACATCGAAATATATGCCTATCCAATGTCTTGCTCACTATACTCTTCGTACCAAATACCACTTATAAAGTCATTGCGTGGAAGTACAGGATTAGTCTATTAAGAACGGAAGACGACAAAAACTAGTCTGCATCATACAGATTACAGAAGCAACTAAAACACGCCAGCAGTGGCCATGGAATAAAACAAGAATCATTCAATATACCTTCTCTTCTCCTATTCTAGGAAATCAGAAACTCTGGGATATGCAGCAGGATGATGCAGTAGAAGAATATATAAGAGATTCGATACGGAACTCGGTAACAGGGAGGAATGGGATCCTAACATCATTAACATACTTGGAAAGAACGCTATTAAATGGTTCACAGATGACTCAGAAACAATTGATAGGATCAAGGAAGGTCCAGGACATACTGGAACAGAAAAAAATGAAATAGCAGATCAACTAAAAGAAAAAGGGATTGAACCGGAACGGATTCCTTCGCGGTATCAACTACGATTTTAAATTGAAAGAATGCGGCAACCAAAATTTATGATTGATGCAATAACTATTAATGATAAAGGTGGTGATGATAATGGGAATTGATGGAGAGTGCAAGGAAAATGGACAATGTAGAATTAAGGCATGGAGTCATAATTGTTACTATTTCTAATTTTCAAAATGGAATGGCACGTGAATTTACAGTGACTAAAAGTGTCTTTAAGAAGGTTGTTATCTCAAAACAGATCAAAATTACATTGTTATAAGGTTCCACATGATGAATTTTAATCCTTCTCAATGGGATATCAAAATGAAAACTACTTAAACCAGCCGTCAGAAAAAACTCCTTTTTCTCAATTCCAAGTGAAATTGCTAAACTTTTGAACTTTGAGAACCTCAAGAAGTACTCTCGACACTCCCTTGGTAGAACCTTGGCCACTTTATTAGCTGAAGTTGATGTCTTAGCTCTCAAGCGACATGGTGGAGATCCGCAACTTGTAGCGAAGAGCGTCAACATATACATAATGGAATAAATTATTACCCCCTGAGGGTGGTAAATTGATTCACCTACTACAAATATGTAATATCAAACATAACGATACTGATATGAGTTTCGTGATGAGATACTTTACTGCACTAGTGCGGTGAAGTAAAATTAATTGGAATGAACGTGTCAAAGTTGACAGTTTGCAGAATGCACCACTCTTCGAATTGTTTATATTCTTTTTCGTATCTACTGCGGGATTTAGCGGGTACTAGGGTTTGTATTGCGTTATTTGCAGCAAGTTATATATCAGAATCCACACTCACATAGTCGGAACTCATGTCGATATAATCATACCAAACTGAAGTGAACGCGTCAAAATTGACAGTTCGCAAAATAAATCAACAATGAGCGCAACGCTTGCTTGTTACATGATTCTAATATCATTAATTTCAGGAATATTGATTAATTTTGAGTAAATAATTAACATTATTGGTAGTAGGTAAAATATTGTACTATATTCGTATCGTAAATTCATGTTACGATATTCAATGGGTTATCAAACTCGACCTTACGGCCTCGTTTGACAAATTTCATATCTCATTTCGTAATATGAATCTTTACGACACTTATATCGTAAATATCTATTATCTACAACTGTCATGTAACGGGTACGATTTGACACTATTATCAGTGTCATAATGACGTATATTACCGCACCAGTGCGATAATAAGAATGTAAAAACATATTAGTACCAGAATTAAATATTTAAAATAACACTGGAAGCTTCATTTTCAATTTCCGAAAGGAGATTGTCTTCGCTTGAACTCATTTTTATAGATTTTTGTTCATTCAATTTTGGAAATTTGATGACATAACTAATTTATTTCATTTGCACAACCTTGTTTGTTTTTGTTGCTATGGTCACAAAATATGATCTAATAATAAATAATAAATAATAATCTAATCCAATCTCAACCGATTTTTTCCACTTTTTCTCGTCTATAAGACTTTGGCACCGGTTAAACTATATTGCCCTTAGCTCGGACCTCAGGCATGAATCAACCACAAAGCACTTTCACATCATTAAGACGTTTAATAGAGAGGCGCATATTTTTCATGGGACATTGTTCTTAACTTAATTCACAACTTTTCACCAAATCATCGAGGTTTTTATTTGAATACTACTTCATGCGCGCAAGATTTACACAAAATGCTGACAGCTTCACTAAAAGTTGCCTTTCGCCACTTTTAGGTTCAATTTTGTGAATTTAGCTATTTTCGAAGGTACAGGAAAAATTATGCTTTTATGATAAAAAGACTGCTTATGAATTACCTTTATTGTTATTTGTTTCCTTCTCCTTCACGTTTCCATAATTATTATAAAGCTCAGTGTCTGTAAAATGTTTCTATTCACCGACGTTAACTTTATTAATTTTTAATCCTTTTGAATTTTTATTTGAAACTTGGTGAAGTTTTGTTGGTGTCTTTTTAATTACTGTTTCCTTTCACATTTTGTAATTTACAAATTGATGGATACAAACTTAAGGATAAAGGAATACCAGAAATGTATAAACATTCTACGATGAGTTATTGAATGATTCAAATGGTAATTTGGAAGAAATATGGGATTATTAATATATGAACATTTTTTTGGAGATTACAAAAGAAATATGTGGCAGTAGTAAGAAAATTTGTAAAAACAATTTGGTGGATGAACGAAATATTGGGAAAAGTGAAATTAAAATGGAGGCATGGAAAATATATATCAATAACAGAATAACGGAAGATTATAGAAAGGAAAAGTGTGAAAGGGATGGTAGCAGATGGCCAAAAGAATGTGGAAATATTGGTATGCTGGAAGTCATTAAGGAAGAAGAAAACACACACAATGGTCTAAGTGAAAAAGAAGATATACTGAAGAATGAAAGCAAAGTAAATGATAGATGGAGAAAATATTTTGGAGAACTACTGGGGGCAGACATGAAAGTTCAAGAGAAAAACGAGCAAAACATAATAAGGTGGATATTTTCATAGCTGTGTACACGTGACTAGAGAGTCAAGAAAACAGTGTATTCCGTGTGAAATAATTTAATGTTTTCAAATTATTGCAGCGTGCTTTCGGCTATTACGCCATGATCAGTGCGTTTGAAAGTGAACTACAGTTTGCCCCAAATAGGGAAATCTTTTTATTTAAATTTCATGTTATTTTAAGATTGCTTTTAACGTTGTGTTGTCGATTTTTTAAGTGGTTTCTTGTATATACTTGACGAGTAAGTACTTCCTTACTAACTTTCCCTGATTTTATAAAAAAATTTCAATTACCATTACTTACTTGGAGGTATCGCACTGATGATTGCGTAATAGCCGAAAGCGCTTTGCAATTTAAAAAAATTAATAGTATATTACGTAACATGTGTGGTAAGAAGCATTTTACGCACGAATGGAAAAGTTACGCACGATGCCGCGTAGCGGCGAGTGTGTAATTCCGTGAGTGCGTAAAATGCTCCACAACACGAGTTACGTACTATACTTTACCTACGACCTACTTGTACTTGTATTTTTTATAAGAAGCATAAGAAATAACAGTTACATAATTAGAGGTGCTTGGTAAACTCTATTACTACTACTACTCTATTACTCTAATACTAATGAATGAAGCACATTAAAGTACTAACGTTTAATCATCATTAATATATTGTTGATAATCGAAAGTAAATTTTCCAATTAAAATCAATACATATACTTAGCCGTTTGTGCTTTTCATAGTTAAACATGGCCGTATTAAATGTTTTCAAATAGTAAATTTTGGATAAAATGGTGACGTCTATTGACAGTTGCTAAGATGTTGCTATGGAAGCCGTGCGATTTACTTTACAGCTGTGCGTTTTTTTTACAGTGCGTAATAGACGTCATTACATTGACACCGACTGTGTGTTATTGACTGATTACAAGGGGGTCGTAGGAAATAGTATATTACGTAACGTGTGTGGTAAGGTGCATTTTACGCACGAATGGAAAAGTTTCGCACGATGCCGCGTAGCGGCGAGTGCGTAATTCCGTGAGTGCGTAAAATGCTCCACAACACGAGTTACGTACTATACTTTACCTACGACCTACTTGTACTTGTATTTTTCATAAGAAGCATAAGAAATAACAGTTACATAATTAGAGGTGCTTGGTAAACTCCATCTCTATTACTCTATTACCAATGAAAGAAGCACAGTAAAGAACTAACGTTTAATCATTATTATTATATTGTTGATAATCGAGAGACCATTTTTCAAGTATAATCAATACATATACATAGCCCTTTGTGCTTTTCACAGTTAAACGTGGTCATATCAAATGTTTTCAAATAGTAAATTTTGAATAAAATGGAGACGTCTATTGACAGTTGCTAAGATGTTGCTAGGGAAGCCGTGCGATTTACTTTACAGCTGTGCGTTTTTTTTACAGTGCGTAATAGCTGTCATTACATTGATACCAACTGTGTGTTATTGAATGATTACAGGGGGGGTCGTAGGTAAATAATTTTACACTGTTTTCTTGACTCAAAACATAATAACTATGGATTAATTACCGAAAACTCAAGGTGAATAAAAAAATGGCAAATCTCCAGAAACTGATAAACGCAGATGTGTTTAAGGATTCAAAAGAAACAGGAACCAAAATATTATTGAGATTGGGCAGATCCATAAGCTTTCGACAAAAATGTGCGCGATTTTTAGCCGAAAGTACACGATAAAAGAAGATGATTAAGAAAATGTCAGCTATATAACTCCAAAACTCATTCAAGGCGGCATTCTTCTATGTAAATCCTCCACTTTGATGGAGAAAATTGGTCCTTGGTTTAAATTAAAGCCCGGCTTCATGGCAAGCTTTTAACTTAAAAACTATTCTAGATAAGCTTTGTCTATTTTCGGAATGCTGTCATATCTACAGTTAATCAGCAGCTGATATATTTCTTTCAGGTGAACTCTAATGGAATCTATTCAATTTTTATTAAAATATGGCAATTTAAAATCAGCTTATTTTCGAAAAATCGCTATTTCTTTTCTCTTTTCTCCATACTTCGATTGGCTTCTAATTTCCAGGAAAACTGATAGATTATGTCCCTAAAATAATACCAGCCCATTCAGGATCTGTATATTGCACCAGAACCACTTACCTACTTGTATTTTAAGACGCTGACTTCGAATCTGAACTTCGTCTCGTCTCGTTAGCCCTTGAAATTACAAATGAATTGCAATCAATCGCTTAAAATCGCAAAATAGTCAATAGATGTCAAGATAATAGCAGTATATCATTATAATGACTTGCAAATTTGATGTTTCTTCTTAGTAAACGGTCTACTTTTTGAAAAGTTATTTCCAAATTTGTAGGAGAAAATATTTTTTCACATATCAATCAGCAAAGTATTACTTTTCCTGCCTAGGCAGCAAAGTGGGTACTTTTCCGCCTAGGCAGCAAAGTGATTATACTCAATTGGAATAAAACATTTGACGTGAACATTTATTAGCAATTATTACATTGATGGTGAAATTACTACAATTTTGGACGAATAGGCCACCTTTTCTTTCCTCAGATAATTTGCAAATACAATATCCTCCTATATCATTATAAACAATCGGAGAAAAAATTATATGTTCAACTCGGCAGCAAAGTAAATTGCCTTAGCTAAATTCCTATCCTCGCTACGCTCGGCTATGAATTCAGCCTCGGCAGTCAATCTACTACTTTGCTGCCTAGTTAAACAAATAGGTAACTATTGTTCAAGTCTCAAGCGAAAAGTTATGGAAAACACTATAACAAAGGGGAGTGAGTCAACTACAAAATGATAGGAATAACTGAAACATCTACAAACATAAGAGAAATTGTGTTATACCTACAAAAATGAAGCATAGCAAGAAAGGGGATTACAAACTGATTGCTATTTAAAATTACATTGATGAATTAATAAAAAAACTGTCAACCAAAATAACAAAACTACACGTGGGACAGCGGCATTTAAAAAGTGTGGATATATCAAAAAAATTGGGAAAAGGTATTGAAATCTGGAACACGGAATCTAAAAAATTTGTAACAACAGTTAATCGAACTAAAACCAAAGTTAACATACAAATAGTGGGAAAATATAAAAATTAACAATAAAGAGAATAGAGAATTAACAAGAAACGATATAACTTTAGACCGCGATGAATTTAACATTTAGATATACAAAAGAAATTTCCAGGAAAACAAAGATAACTCTGCTGAAAACAATTTACCGTGTACAATATTATTGAAATCTTTGGAATTAACAAAAAGAGAGAGAAGTGACCAAGTACCTTCTCCTTCCTATGAATTAACACAATTTTTTGAATTTGTTCACCTAAAATTTTTCATGGAAAAAATGTATGTGGCAGAGAAATTTCACGTAAAATTCCAAAAATTAATAATATACAGGGTGTTATATTTGAAATAACAAAGCTGTGACCCATCATGCAACTTTCAACGCAGCAGAAACAACCTCAGCAGTTTATTATTTAATTCTTTGAACCGATATCGTCACCTTTTTGTTTAGATATATCTCCATTTCAGTTACTTACTGTTTTAGATATTTTTCTTTCAAACTGATTTCCTAACTGATCACTGGCACTCACAAACTGCAAAGACCCAAAATAAGAACCATGATTTTCTGAATTATTCCGACTTGCTAACTTTTTCCTACGAATATCATCACTTAACATCACTTTTATACCAATGTTTACGGAAATGGTGTAGGTAGTTGCCAATAATAGATAGTGTAAATATCTTCTGTAAGTTCCTTATGGCATTACTTATTCTTTATTCTCTTATTTTTTGGGAATCAAACCACAATAATGTTTTTTATTTTTTATTCCGACGTTTCGGTAGAGTTCCAGCTACCGTTGTCAAGATTAACTAGTAATAAAATTAATAAAATAATTTTTGGTCTGACACCAAATAATACGGTATTGTCAAGTTTTTAAAAATTATGTTAGCTAAATTATTAATATTATTGTTATTATTATGGGGTATTAACAATGAGCCCTTCTCTATATTCTTGATTTCTTTATTTTCAAATTCTGCCGGGTAATTATTGACATTTAAAAAATTTTCAGTAGAGTTTTCTCCTGTTTTAACGCTTATAGCATGATTTGATTCAAAATTCTAATATCTATTAGTGTGTGTTGGCTTACGATAAGCACTTGCTTCATAGTGTAAGCTTGTCGTTACCAGCCTGTATATCTTGTATATCGTGAACATAGTGCAATGTAATTTAAAACAATAGTAAAAGTACCATCACCATATACTATGGTAATTGCGATTTTGATAATAGAGCATAAACAAATCAATGATTACTAGTTAATCAAATTTATATTTTGGGCGACGACCCAGCACTGTAGTGGAACGCGTTTGATGCGATAATTACAATCAAGCAAGGTCGGACATGGTTAGTACTTGGATCGGTTACCATGACAGGGAAAACCATCGTATAGGGCCCGTACAGCCTGCAGCGAAACGCTTTAGACTACTAGGGTGCACTTTAGACTACTAGGGTGAGTAGCATATCACAGCTCGCAGGCATTATACCAATGAGCACGAGGTATAATGTAGATATGCTGTCTTTCGGAGGAGACGTAAAACCGAGGTCCCGAGTCCATGGATGCTGGGCTCGTTAAAGAGCGCTACCACTGGTTGGAACACTAGTGGGTTCGCCAAAATTTCCGGTTAGGGGTAGAGTGCTCCCGGCGTCGGTGATTAGCCTCAGTCGCAGAAAAAGACCGACGTTAAATAACAGAATAAAAAAAAATTATATTTTTCCTTTATCCCTATAGTAATATCACATTCCATGATATTAATTTATTGTCATGGTTGTAGTCAACGGCGAGCAATAACAAGTTTTCGCTAAAATACCCTCAGGCTTTACAAACTAAGAAAATAATCTTGAAGTTTAACAAAAGTTCCAAATTGAATTTCACGAACCTCTGGTGGTGGACTCATGGAACCTACAGAGAAGCTAATATAATTTTTATCTCGGATGGAAAAGTTTTCTTAACACAGCCTCCGCCGCCAGCCGAAGGTAAAAGGCCCTAATTATTAATTGAAGTTCTTTTTTTTTCGGTGGTGGATGAACATCCAAAGCACAGGACCGTTTTTATCAGAATTTATCCTCATATTATAGTCTTTATATATAAATAAGCCAGACAAGTTCAATTGTTCTATAACGAATTCGGATATGAAGAAAATTGAATACCGTGATAGAAATCAAATTATTACGGAAAATGTTTCACAGAAATTAATAAAAAGGTATAAGCAAATATTGAAATGAGAAAATTTAAAGAATAAATGAAAAAATAAAATTATATTTATCATTATATCTAGAATTCCTAATTAAATTTGGAATAGTATTAAATGATAATTTTCCTTACAGGTGTATACCTTTTTTCTTATTCTTTTGGGAATCAAACCACCATTATTTGGTCAGTTTTGATGTAGTTAGTCTCTTCACAAATGTACCGGTACAGAAAACAATAGAACTTGTCAAATCAAAATTAGATCAGACCCTTACAGAAAGGACCAAATTGAGCGTAGCAGCAATAATAGAATTATTAAAATTATGTATAACAAAAACATATTTTCAGTTCAATAATGATTTTTATGAACAAAATTTTGGTCTTGCCATGGGCTCTTGCCTGTCACCAATTCTATCAAATATTTCCATGGAACATTTTGAAGCCAAAATAGTGAATAATCGAAAATTAAAACCAATTGTCTGGTGGAGGTATGTAGACGACATTTTTGCAGTATGGCCTTATGACTTAGTATCTCTAAATAATTTTTTAATAAATATAAATGAAGGAGAAAAATCTATAAAATTTGAAATTGAAATTGAAAATAACAATTTTTTACTATTTTTGGATATTCTTACCAATAAAACACCTACAGGGTATGAAACAAGTGTTTATCGGAATCCAACACAACACACACACACAACACACTCTAATAGGTATTTGAATTTTGAATCAAATCATGCTATAAGCGTTAAAAAAGGGGTAGTAAAATCTTTATACGATAGGGCCAGAATCATTTGTTCTAATGATAATCATTTCACAAATGAGAAAACTCTACTGAAAAATGTTTTCAATGCCAATAATTACCCGGCAGAATTTGTAAATAAAGAAATCAAGAATATAGAGAAAGGCTCATTGTTAATACCCCATAAGAATAACAATAATATTAATAATTCAGCTAACATAATTTTTGAAAACTTGACAATACCGTATGTTAGGTGTTTGTCAGAAAGAATTAAGAAAATTGGTAATCAATTTAACATTCGAACCAGCTTTAAATCTAACAATACTTTGAGATCTATCTTAACAAAAACGAAACCAAAAAATGAAGAACAATCTTCAAAAAATTGCATATATCAGATATCTTGTGAATGCGATTTAGGTGAAACATCTAGACCATTGAAATTCCGAATAAGTGAACATAAAAAATACATCAAAGATAGGGAGTTCTTTAAGTCAGGTATTTGTAAACATGCTTGGGAAGAGGGGCATAAAATTCAATGGGATTCGACAAAAATAATATTGAAAGAGCCCAATAATAAAAGACGAAAAATCAAAGAAAGTGCTTTGATACAACTAAATGCAGATAAATGTGTAGCTAGTATTTCAGCCGAATGTAGTCAAATTTGGTTACCAATGTTAGAAAGAGAAATTTCCAATAATCAATTACCTGCGTTATCAGGATAGCATCATAAGTTTTTATCCAGGTTTTCTTATGATTTATTATTGGAATAGTTGTTAATCGATACACACTTCAATACACAAACTGAGTTATACATGTTTTGAAAACAAAAATGATCATACACAAAAAAGTAACAACAAACGCGTTTTATTAACAACATTTCCAAAATGAGCTAAAAAAAGCGCTATCCCAATAAAAAACCGTTCCTGGAACGTGCACTTCACTGGATTCCATTTCTAGTAGACTATCATATCGTTAGAATGTCATAAAATAAAATATTTTATTTCACATTTTACCAGAGGTGTGATCTACTATGAATGGACCTTAATAAAATTTGACAACAAAGTTTTGTAGTCTTAAACTTCAAAATATCATTGATTGTCTAGTTGTCATATTTTTTCGTTGTGTCAGATAGGGAACAAAAACTATTTTATCAATTTTATTGCTAGTTAATCTTGACAACGGTAGCTGGAACGCTACCGAAACGTCGAAATAGAAAATAAAAAACATTATTGTGGTTTGATTCCCAAAAGAATAAGAAAAAAGAATAAGTAATGCCACAAGGAACTTACAGAAGGTGTATACCTATAACACACAAAATTTAAAAGTTCTCAAATAAGTGTATAAGTAATTTAGGAGAAGCTATTTATCAATTCTCAAGGAAAAGGTTATCGGAAACAATGATGGGCTAAATTTCTACTTTTAAATTTATAATGGTCCTAGCTTTTGCCCGTGACTTCGTCCACGTAGAAGTCTAAAATGGTTTTAATAGGATTTTTGGCTAGTTTTCTATGCTGTTTATTTTGTTGTAGCATCTAAATTATTATGTTTAAATGTTTGAATGCTTATAAAATTAAGCAATCTTTATTACAGTGTTCTATTTTATAATTTACATTCAAATTTAAAGTGAGTTAAACGTTTTTTGTATAAAATCGGATTGAATTTTCAAACGTGTCAAAAGAAAATTATATTTTTTTCATAATTGTACTACAATAATACACTAATATGTCGATAATCCGTTTCATAATGAGATTCATCCAGATACAGATTTTTAATCGATAGAAACTCATAATTTTCTCATCAACCTTGTCCTATATTCCCATCTAATGGTTTCAGTTGATCATTTGTCAAAATCAGTAAGTATTAGCTTCTCGTAGAATATAACTAAGCTTCGATATTATCAAAATGTCTAATAGAACAACTAATACCATTGCCTCCTCCACGTATATCGGAGAAAGCAGAAAGTACAGTACAACATATTTTGCTGAAAATCTAAGGAAGTGTACCAACCAAAAATTATATAAATGGTTTATGGACTGGAGAAAAACAAATAAATAATTCCACATTCCCCGAAAATGTTTATTATTGTTTTTGTATTTTATATAAATATAATATTTATAGTTTTTCAATATTTATGGGGTGTAGAAAAAATAGCGTATGCAACTCTCATATAATGGTTATAACTTACTTACTTACTTACTTACTTAATAAGTAATGGATAATGTTAAATTTGCCATTTGGTTTGCGTGAATGACAGCCATTGATTGTCAAGAATAGGTCAATAGAACAACTAAGTCCAAACCACAACTTTAATATTGATATTGTCCTCCAAAAGAACAAACCATATAGCTTAGCAACTAGTTTCGGTAATTTTCACATGAAAAAAAAACAAATGGAAGATTTGGAAGAAATTTAAGGAAATGTAGTTTCGAAATTTATTTTTTTTTCTTAATTTTTTTTTTTCGAAACTACATTTCCTTAAATTTCTTCCAAATCTTCCATTTGTTTTTTTTTTCATGTGAAAATTATAAGACAAATTCTTCATTCCTTAATATTTCTTTCTTTTAATTAAGTTTCCATGGCCATGGATATTTTAGCATAAGTTTTCTCCTTTTCTTTTTCTTTTCCGAACCATTTAAATACCTACAGCAATGATGATGATGGGAAATTGATTGGTTTTACACCAGTAGTAAATGTTTCATAAGGTAACTAAATTGTAATTTAATTAATATAACTTTAGTCAATATTTAATTTTTATGTAAGCTTTGTTTAATATCTAAGAATTCATATCATCTCAACAACATAATATAATTTTGTCTCAATTTAAATTTAATTCAATTTGATTTTTTGATAATTGTAACCTTTTTTTATAGCCTGATGATGGTAAATTTTACCGAAACTAGTTGCTAAGCTATATGGTTTGTTCTTTTGGAGGACAATATCAATATTAAAGTTGTGGTTTGGACTTTGAGTTTCATTTACCCTTAGTTTCAACAAATTATTTTTATTTTTCACTATTATAATTCAGCAGAGGTAAGTAAATAGTTATAGCATTGTATTTAAGTAATGGTTGTAGGTAGTACTCTTATACTGATATTGTAATTTTTGTCTAGATATGAGTTCTTTCGTAGGCATATAATTCCAAACTGATATTGATGCAGGTGTCTTGGTACTTGTGCATTGAAAATGGTTAGCACCGGAGAAATCAGCGTGTTACCTACAAAGTATATAATTATCTATTTGTTGAACAAAAGTATAAATAAAAATTTATTTTACAAAGTAGCTTCACGTCTGAAACTCTCATTTTAACAAAAATTCCGTTGTTAAATTTGAGATAACTTTTGCTCAGAATGTGTTCAATAACATGTAATATTTACTTCAAATAACCGGTCTACAAGTTATGTTGTCCCTTTTAATTGCAAACCAGAATGGTTAGTGTTAAATATTTTGTAAATATACCTACCCCGTTTGACTTTGAAGTGTAATTCAATAGCCGTCGAGGCCTATAGCCCGGGAAGTAGTTGTTGCTTCATACTTAAACGGTTACTGTTTTTGATTAATATTTTTTTAAACTTATAAATCACTAGGATAATTATAATTATTCAGTGATATCAATCTATTTTCAGTTGAACGCTCCATTCAAGTAGTTAGTTTGTCATGACTTAAGGTGGATTCGTGCAAGAGAAAATTAAAACTAAGATTAATTTAAAACTAAAACTAAGGAGACAAAACCATGTTATTTTTCAATTTCTTAGTTTTTGCATGAGCATGTGCATGTAATGTAGATGATCCACAAATTCAGTTTTGTTACCATTCTACTTTTATATTGCATGTATAATCAGTATTCCTTAATAAATACCGGAAAGTTTATTTGTGTTATTTCGCCACTGCAAATTAATGTCAGCAATAATAAATATCATCCTTTGTTTGTCAAAATATTGATTATATTCCTTCATTTGGAAGTCGCTTCGTTTAGAATGATGAAATTTCATTTAATATCCAATAACTATCCAAACTCTCAAAATATTTTAAAATCTACTTGCATGATCTCAAATAAGTTCCCTATTTTTATCAAACAATTTTGAAAAACGGCTCTGCGTGCTAACTGGGGTGAGATAGCAGCAGTCTTTCGGGTTGTTTGTAATTAAATTGTTTAGTTAGGAATTAAGTGCGTATACACGGGTCAAAGCTTTCTGGTTCGGTCTTCAGTAGCGTGTCAGAGAATAGAGTTAAGCTGTTTGTGAAACTTTTCGTTGGGTATCAAGGAATCGAGACAATTTAAAAGAAAAGAAAAAGAATTTCTTTTCTTTAACTAACGGCAACGAGAAAAGTGGATCTAACGAACAACATTGCCATGACGTGGTTTCGACTACGGTTTAGTTTTAGTGTAAGATATTTTTTCTACAGTATTTCTTGTAAGTTTCCAAGCGAACGGATAGACTAATAGATTTTTTGATGATTTTAACAAGCTAAGCTTATTTCGAACTCAGACACAAACAGCTGGTTACTTGAATAATAACGTTAGACTCGGAGATTTTAACAGCCATATCTCTCAGCCGTTTAGAAGAAGAATTTCCAACACCATTTCCTAGGTTTTCACTATGCTGAGATGAGCTGAAGACGGTAAATAAATCATCTACCTCGTCTCAACCGCTTTCCAAAGAACTGTACCACCCAAGTTCAGAGTTGGTGCCAAAAAAATATATCTTCTCAATTACAGTTTTCTGTAAAAAATTGTAATTCCATTAAGGCGTGTTATCGATAGATGTCGGAGATAATAGATTAATACCATTATAACGCTTAACTAATTTAAAAACTACTTTTTAGGAGCTCATAATGGGCTCGTTTACTGAAATTTTTAAATCATTTTTAACTGTCGTAAAACAAAGTACTAAGAATAAAAATATGATTCTCAAAATTTCATGTCAATAGAATATGTCGGTCTCCTAATACAACCAATTAAACAAGCATACCGTAGCGGGACGAAGACTATGACTGTGATGTCACCGCATATGAAAAAATCTTGTGTGAATAAAATAAAATGTGTGGACCTAATTTTAAAAAAGCAGACTCATTAAATCTTCCAGAAGTGGACTTGCTGATGATCATGAAGTTTTTTAATAAAAAACACGAGTTTATTAAATTATAATTTTATAGTATGTGACATATCGTTTTTGGCTGTTTTCCGACCAGAATGATTATAAATGTCAATATTTTCATGAATACATGCTCTCTCAAATGATATACAGGGTGATTCCAGATGTTTCATTCTATTCCTGATCTGGTGGACAAAGTTACGGAGATAACGCTACAGGTTACTCAGTAAAAAATTTTTTAACTGCAGACTGCCCAATTAAAGGAGCTTCTCCAAATGCTATTTATGATGAATGTGTAGTGGAAATTGAATCACCAATGTTGAGAATAACAAGAAAAACTTATTTTGATGAAGCGGGTAATATTAGTTCCAAATGCTTACATTAGATTCAAATGCACATGCACCTCACTATGGTAAAAAAGCGATATTTGTTAGAGCTGATCCGGACTTTGAATCAAATCAAATAATTTCTCTCGAAACATATAATATACGCCAGTTTTGTTGATCATCTACTGAAACAGATTACCCGTTTTTTGGAAAAATTAATATGTGAAGAACTGACACATTATTTTATTAAATAATTTTGAACATTAACAATACCACAAGCTATAAGAACAATATTATCTACGTACTTAAAAAATATTGGATTAATACAAGCGTGTGGTTTTCAATAATCCTCTCAATATGGATTCACAACGTATTTTATAAGGTAATTTATAACGATTCTGATTGAAGAAAAATGACATCCTAAAAATACACAAACAAAGTATGTTGACCCATGAGTGAATGGTTTGAGACTTTTTATGATTTTCTGCCATTGCTTCCGTTTTTTTTTGCTTCCTTATTAATAGAAATGATTGTTTTGTTAGATGTTTTAATCGTAGTACTTTTACATTCTGGAACCGCACAATATTTACTTTGGTTCAGGTCCATTATGTCGAATAGTTCAAATTATTTCTAAGCGTTCTCATTTCAAAAACACAATACTGTTCAGAGTTTGCTAAACCGTATAATAATAAGCATATAAGCAAGCAAAATGCTGTTACTAGCTCTAACCGAAAACGCGCGGTATCCGCTCTCTGGAGAGATTTCATATGCGATGACGACACACCTGAAATTCGGAGAGGAGCGCTGTTTGATGTTCATAATTTTTTTTAGGCGACTTAGGAGTCTCGCTGACGTCTAATTTTTGGAACAGAGCCTCAAAATGATATGCTCTTCCTAATATTAAATAAAAAAAATATGTAAATTAGACCATTGTATTCAATTAAGACGATAGTTGAAATGTCATGGACGTTCTCAAGGAAGAAATGAAGCAGAATTGATGGAGAAAACTCTAAACACTAAAAATGATTGTGATTTTGTTGGGATCAAGAATGCTATTTGCAACGGAGTCCTAGTAGATCAGAGTCTGAGTAAAGGAAAGTGATTGAAGCTAGAGACAAGCAACGAGACCGTCAAGCAGTTGAGTTTTCCAATTATTGTGGAGCAAAAATATTCATCAGCTAGCTTACCAAAATTATTCAATGGAGGTCTATTTATGACTTTTTGTTTCATTTTGCATAGTAGAGAATGAAAATTGTAGTTCTTGTGATGATGATGAAGAGAATGAGTCGAATATTGTTGATTACTGCAGTACAGCTAATATGTTGATAGTATCCGTGTGTGGTGATAATATATGCACGCTACTATATTTTTTCATACGTTTTTTTTATGATGACATTTTTTAATTCTATAAAACCTGAAACTTATGTCGACTCCGTTCGGGCAGATTTGTCAATTTGCATAATATTTCCTTCAACTTACGATCATAGGTCAAATATTTTATAAGCATTTTGTTAAGTGCGATAGTTATACAGATACAAATATTCGATAATTACTTGTTTTAAATCAATTTTAATAACATTAAAAGAATTATACAATTAAATAGATTATAATGTACAAAAACCATACCATAGATATATAGTTTTTTCACAAACCACATCCTTGGCAACCATGCATAATAACGGTGACTGCTAACCTAACCTAACATAATCAAAACGTCAAAATATGCTCAAAATCAGTTGTAATCTGTTTTCAAAATTCATAATGCCATTTTTGTTCGCTTCATTGTTTGAAGATCTATTAATTGTGTTATTTGACTAATCGATTGTGCGTTGTGGTAATATTAACTATAAAAATATAGTGGTCTAGATTATTATTCTAATAAAATGGATATTGTTGTATGTATTGTTCATACAGAGACTGTCCAAATAAATTTTATTCGGAAAGAAAAAAAAGTTTTCTCGATTTCTAAGGGATGAGAGTATTTTATTCAATATCCCGGCGTATGATAAGAGGAATTTTAAAGTTTTTGATATCAACTTTGGTGCTACAAATTATTATCAAATGCATAGGTGTATATTGTATTCCCTTTGATAATAAATAAATTAAGAATTATTTGTACTTTAAAATTTGGTTGATTTTTGAAATAATTTGTGTTATCTAAAAATGTATTTATTAATTAATCTCTCAAGAGTAATGACTATTTATAACAAATCATAGGAATGTACATATTATAGGTATTGAATAAATACATAAATATATATTCGATTATGATTATTGTTTTAATTCATGGCGTAGTTTTAAAGATTTAGTGGAAACTTCCAAAAAAACTAGATTCGGAACTACAAATTGTAATTGTACCCGAGTCAACACTGCAATTTGGTAAGAAATTCAGAAAATATTCTAAGCCGGCAACATCGCGGCCATACCGAGTTAAAGGTCCAAGGTCATTGACGACGGAGCTGAAAATCGTTTGATGTTTTACCGGGATTCGTATCTGTTCTCTTTACAATCTGTGTCTTGGGATCGAAACGAAAGGGAAGGCTTGTTTGGCTATAGCTGGTGCAGCTATGGAAATCCTGGAACCTGGATATACTTTTGAGAAAGGCTAGATGCGTATACTTTCCAAATGCACAAAACAGGGGTTTGTTCGCTAAATTCAAGGTAATTCGCTTCCTGAGGAATTCTTTATTCTTCAGCGTTCTCCTCATTCGCTTTATAGTGATAGTATATTTTTGTAGTATTTGTATACAAATTTTCATTTACAAATCAGTTGGGAAAATAACTGCCGATTCATTCTAATCTTCTACGGAATCTTTCAAGGTGGAGTTACTCGTGAATTCACCACTAATCATTTGACCCCTTCCTTGAAAATATTCCACCATTTTTCCCTGCTTTTTTGCCGCGTACGCGTAATTTATTATTTCAAATGTTTGGATCCATTTCATACAACACTTTTAAATATAAGTAAAATTGGAATAATTTAACAGTGTCATTAAGCGCAGTATTACCTCATTGTTCGTTTTGATTAAAGAATCCCTCTAACGAATCATCACCTCGAGAATTCCATAGTATTAGAGTATTCGCTGACTACTGCACATTATGCTGCTCGATAGCAATTGATGTCAAGAATGGAGCTCCAGGAGCGCTATTATTGACAGATCGTACCTGTCAAGGTCATGCGTGTCTTAAAATTTTGCGAATGTCACTTGCATTTGGTATTCTTGGCCATTCGCAAGATCAACGATTATGTGCAAATATAAATTAATCCCTTTTAAACAATGTGTTTCCAATCATTTATGTAGAACACAAACAGCTGTGAGGAAATATTATTTAGGAAGTGAATAGGAAATCTTGACTTTTTCTTTAACACATTTTGTCTGGGATGTCAAAATTTCCCAGCGATTGGCGGGAAAAAGTATTTCCAAATTTCCAAATTCTCTATTTTCTGGCAAATTTCAAGAATACTACCTTAGAAATAAAATCAATCAATCCTATGATTTTTTAACATTTTTATGCTTCAATACTTCATCCCAGCAGTAGATAAGATTATACATTTTCTGTACGATCTAATTGAAAATGTAAAAGTTATAAAATACCCATCATTACAAGGCGGCACATTATAGTCTTAAGGTCGTTTATATCTAAATGGTAAAAAACCACACAAAAGCTCATTCATTATGGTCCCATGCATATATTTTTTCACATTCGACATATGTATGGAGTTAATGTATATATTAGCAACCATTATATTAGGGAGACCACACAATAAGGGACGCATTTTAAAACAGTATTTTTATAGCATGCTTCCTTGTCAAAGCCAATGATGAGAAGAAATATTTCTATAGGCCTCTTATTATTTGTAGTATGAGAATTGTATTATCTTTTATATCATAATCTTTTTAATAACAATGTGGCTGTTATTTTGAATAATATACAGGGTGTCTCATTATGTATTGACTATTTTTAAAAGCTTGTATATCAAGCAATAACCTAAGAGGAACATATTTTCACTCTCTGTAACGGCATCTTGAAGATTAAATTTGGTACACGGATAGCAGAGCTAGAGACATCCCAAGTAGCAATTCAAATTCTATAAGGTTTGTATAAACAGCTACAAGATATGTCTTATAGGATACTCAAATACTTATAACGGTCTACAAAACAATGATATGATCCTTATACAACTGAAGAGGGCCCATTTTTATATAACTGTTTGGTGGTATAACATTTCTAATAAAAGTTAATACAACTCTTATATGACTGTTTTATAATCATTTATACAGCTACTATAAAATGATTTAATAGTCACATCTATAAAATGGGATTGGAGCGGCACTATGAAGCTCTTACAAAATGGTTGTATAATGCAATATATTATTTTATAATGCTGTTATTTCGAGCACAATGGAAACATTTTGTCATCTAGCAGTTTATAAGAGCATTTCATTTTTTATATTTGAACTTGAACGTGAATCATACATGTCATTTGTAGAAATGGAGATTTATCAAAACGACTTGGGCCGCTTTGGCGGACATCGATAGTGAAAATTATAATTTCATTTGGATAGTTTAATATCAAAAATTTTGATGCACCGCAAATTTTACTGTTAGATTATAGGTATATATTTGGCAAGAAAATGAAGCGCTTCAATTCTAGTTAAGTTTCAAGTAGATACTTGGAAAAAATAATGAAATAGAATATCCTAAAATACTTTATGTTATGACTTTAATAGTTCACCACTTCATATGGATATTCTTTCACAATATAATTGTCTAAATAATGATAAAGTCACATTTCTCAATATAGTTTCATGTTTCCAACTCAATTGCTCATAATGGCGACGAAAGCGGTACAAGAATTGCCTATTTACACATGGCGATTTATGAAGCAACAATTTTATCCCAAAGAAATGCATTAAACAATTTTTTATTGTCAAATGGAACGGTATAAGATAACTGTTTTATAACGAAGAATATTTAGGCACTATACAACTAAAAAGTGTTTTATAATGCAACGCAATTGAATGCTATACAATATTTTTTATACAACATTATACAGCTTCAATAAGACAAGCTTAAGTAACTATTTTATAATGTTGTAGCTGTTAGTTATATAGTATATTATAGAACTCTCATACAATAGGTATAAAAGTCTCATAAAATGATATTTTTAATATTGTATAAACTGGCTTATAAGGTGTTATATCATTTTAAAAGAAATGATCGTATAATGCGTTATAGCATATATTGTAAAAGTCACTATAGAAATATTGTGGAAGTCACTATAGAATCATTTAATACAAAAATTTTCTTTAAAAAACAAAATTATCGCAACAAAAGTCCCAATAAAAATAAAAAGTCCATAAAACAACGCTACTCGACTATTATACAACAATTCAGTCCTCTTAGAATTCCATTTTGCTAGTTGGGATGGGGGATACTGTAATGATTCAGATGGAAAGTCGATGTAACAATTTTAATAACTAGTAGTCAGAAGTGGAACAATGAAGAGAAAATGGCTCATGTACTGCCAAACGGATTGATCACCTTTGGAGCCTTGTATGTATGTATATACAGATTACGGAAATTATATTCGCGACATACGATTTACACAAGTACGACGAGGAAAATATTAGAAAAACTAATCAAAAGAGAGAGAGATAATTGAGCGCAGTCAGCGAGGGGCGTGTGTTCAGTGCCCCCTACTTTAACCGCTGTTGCCAAATGTACTTATCTGTAAAAGTTATTCCCAATTTTTATCGCAAGAGTGTTAAATACCAATAATTGTTAAATCTAAAGCAATGTATAGATTCCATTCAATGCAGATTGTGAGTTGTCCAAGTTTTTTCTTGAACTATATTATTCTATTCTTATTTGTGTTGATCTCAATAATTTTTCAATAGTCAATAATACTACCAATATTGATTTCCTCCCACTGAATACGGCCTTATCCCGTGTTAAAAGTCAATGCAAAATAAGTTATTTATTCCTTAGAAAGTACCAAACATTATAAACTGGCAACGCTGCTTTCATATCAGATTTGAAGTTGGAACTGATCACACGCGCTGCGCTAACTGCGAACAATTATCCTTCTCTTTCTTGCAATCAGTTTTTCTCATATTTTCCTTGTTGTACTTGTGTGAATCGTATGTCTCGAATATAATTTTCGCGATCTGTATATTGGGGTGACATTCACTGAGACCTGGGAGAGTATCGTATCCCCCTTACTTTCACTCAGCTCCTGAAGAATTTCTGAGGGATTAGTAGCTCCTTCAGTCCTATTTCCAGGAGGAATTTTAGGACATCTGCAGGTTTCAACTTGGGTCACTGTTCCTATTCTATCCAATAATCTCCTAGGTGTTGTACCCTAGGATTCGGAATTGCTGTACAATTCGTATATATGTGGATGGAGGTTTCTTTTTCTATGCCATATAATCTATATTCTTCTTCCTCTACTATTATGAGCCTTTTCAGGTGTCCATTCAGGCGACACTTTCGTGTTAGGATCCCTCTTAAAACTTTATGTAACCTGGAATCCACAGTAGGGTGAATACATTGTTCTTGCACAGCTCATTAAGTTTGCCTAGGCATTCCCACACTATTTTAGAACTAGAGGTCTGTGCTTCAGAGGCTGCTTAACTATCCGACATTATGATCCTTTGCCTTCTATATTCTTTGTTAATATTCTGTATCTGTAGAGTAGGGGGGTGAGTGTATAGGCTCACAGCACTTAGGCCACATGTGACCCATTGTACATCCTCCCGAGGAGTTGTCCTCCCAGGTCATTGTCCATCCTGTCCGTCTCAGGAAGGTGGACAGGTCACTAGGAGACATCTCCTTTATATCGGCAGGTGTAGGCCAAGACTCACCGAACACACACTCTCTTATTGACGATAACTCCGTACACTCGCATAAGACATTCCTGACAGTTTCATCTTCCTGTTCACACATCCTGCATAGAGGTCCCCATAGTATGGAGGTGTTTCCTTAGTTGACAGTGACCAGTCAGAAATCCTACTGTTAAACGTAGGTTTTTCCTGGTCATCGCCAAATATTTCTTCGGCGCCAGCTTCCCAGGGTCGCCCAGGGTGATCCTGGCAAGACTGAATCCTTTGATTCCATCCCGTCTCCCAAGGGATTGAGCATACGGGTGTAACGTTTGGCTAGTTCCGCAATTGTCGAAGTCTTCAGGCCGCAGGTGTCACTGGGTCCTAAAATTTTCAGTCCAGCGGCTTCCCTGGCTAAATAATCAGCAATGCGATTTCCTTTACTCCTGTCGTGCCCTTTAACCCACCTCAGGATAATATTGTTATCTGCACCAGTTCTGTTCGAACCACGCTGGTATTGTTTCCCATTCCCCACTTTATCTTTAGGCTTAGTGCTCTCGAGTAAACTCCACATTCAGAGCCTTCTTTCATTTTTGAACCATCTGTATATATGCGTTTTGCATTTGCAGCATCTGGCTCTGTGTTCTGTTTTATTTGTATTTTGTAGGGTTTGTTAAACAAAAACCAGTAAGCGCTTCCTGCGCTACCTCTGCTGCAGGCAGCCAATGATGCAATTGAACCCAGGTTTTTGTTTAACAAACCCTACAAAATACAAATGAAACAGAACGCAGAGCCAGATGCTGCAAATGCAATACGCATATATACAGATGGTTCAAAAATGAAATAAGGCTCAGGATGTGGGGTCAGACCAGTAATTATTCCCATTGCTGCCGTTGGTGTTGTTCTCATGGCTCCTGTGATGTTTAAACAAGCCATTCGCTGTATTTGATATAATTTTTGGATGGCCGTTGCTTGTAGAATCTTCGGTCCCCATGCAATTGCTCCATACGTTAACATGGGTCTTATTATTGCAGTGTAGATCCAGGTGCGTCCCACTGTCCTCCGACACTGCTCATAAGCCACATATGCTCTTTTTGCTCTGCTGTGTGGATGAGAGTTCCATGTTAGTTTCGTGTCGAGGGTAATACCAAGGTATTTCACCTCTTCCGAAAAGTTTAGTTTGCTTTTGAAGATTTCGGGAGGTTCCAAACCCGATAAACTTATTTTCCTGGTGAAAAGGACCATCTCAGTCTTTCTGGGATTGATCGACAGTGAGTGTTCCTCACACTATTTTTCAATTTATTCAAGCCCCTGTGCTCTATTGCACAGTGTGTTCACAAATTTGCCAGTCTGCAAGATAACAATGTCATCTGCGTATGCGATTGGGTAGAATCCATTGTTGTGGAGGTGATTAATCAGGGTGTCTAGGACTATGTTCCACAAAAGGGGTGATAAGACTCCTCCTTGTGGACATCCCATCACGACCAGTCCTCTTACTTCGATGTCTTCTACATTGATACTTATTACTCTACTAAAAAGCATCTTGAGTATCCATTCTCCTACTACCAGAGGTACATTCCTGGAGTTGAGTTGCTGGGTAAGCGTTGGAAAAGTTCTTTTATTAAACGCTCCCTCGATGTTTGTTAATATTAAACTGGGCATACGTTCTTGTGGTGTGGATATTTGCTTGGAAGATACTCGGGGTTATTTCCCAAGCTTCTCGAGTTCTTGGCTCCTGGCTAGTTCACTCGCATCCCAGTTCCTTCTATTGCTTTTGAGCAATGTAACATTGAATGGCATTATTTCCAAGTCTGGTAATGATATTCGGATCCCATTCCTTCTTGTTGCTTGATTTCACAGCGAATTTCCTGAAAAAATTATACCTTTTCATCATCATCATCAAACCATCTTGGGGAATGTTCCAGGTTTTCCGATTTCTAAGAAGTAATGAGGTGTTTTTCCAATGGTGCACTTTCCACTTCCATGACTGCCGTTGGGAATATTCTTATTGTTCCTGTAATGTATTTACAAATTAGTGTTTTAATTTTGGGGAGGATCTCTCTCGATGTCAATAGGCTAGTTCTACTACTCTACTCAATTGCTCCATACGTGATATTTGGTCTCACTAGTGTACATCCAGCGCAGAATTTTTGGGTTACAGTACCAATTTCTTCCTGCCAGATTACTGCACACCATTACAGTCATTTGTTTACGATGCCACAAAGGATGTTCTCGAATTTTCCCCTGGCTGTTATGGCATAGGCATATCCTTGGCAGGTCAGTCGAACCTCACGCCAAAATTTTAGAGGCTCGTTGTATGTGCATAAGCAACGAAAGCCATTTTAAATATTTTGCCTCTTGCTTTGCATTATGGGGCGGAAGCGAGAATGACTGCATAGAGGGTGGAGTGCAATGAAAATTGGTACGAAGTAACCAACCAACACCCTCAGTAATTCCAGAATTATAGATGCTATGTCAATCTCGCTTCTTGGAATGCAAAATGACATGCTGGCTATACTTATGGACAACCAACTATACAAGAGAGGAGCGTTGGTGTAGTACATAGATGGATCTAAAACTGATATATGAACAGGAGCTGGAGTCCAGGTGCAGTGTACTTAAATCGTTGTTGCTACCAGCATTTCAGGAGAGACATTTTACGTTAGCTTCCGTTTCATATTTTCCAATCACTCAGTAGTCTCAGGAATCGGGTGGTAAGTTCCACAATTGAGAAGAGTGATTTGAAATTATTGAAATTAACAAAAAGAATAATCAATACACCACAGGAAACATACATAAAATATTGTGGGATATTCTGGAAACCGGTCAAGGACTAACCGTTACAATGAATCCAAAACATACTTTGATCTATACTAAGTTGAATATCATGTTTGTTCACAGTAAAATCAAGTTTGAAATGTATTTATTGTTATAATATGGAAAATACACGTGAAACCAGTCAGTCCTGATCCGGACTATTGAAGTTATCTTCCATTACATCCTGTTTACAATAGCTGAAGTCAAATAAATTTTTGTGTTTTGGTCTACTTTCACGATCTCTCGGCATTTCAGTCATTGTCTAAAAATAATAAAATCTCCCTTGTCGGAACTTCCGATACTCACTTATTGTCGCACATCTCTATCTACGCTGGTATTTCTTTGAATAGATTTCATTTTAGAACCAACAAAATATATCTTCGTGCAAGTAGACTGTCGAGTACCGTTGAGAAATTTCGTAAAAAGTGTAAGGATATAAATCCCGAGCGAATAAAAATCGTCCCATTTGAAAATAAGTCACGTAACAAGTTGCTATCTGAGTACAGTAGCTTTATTACCATTATTCGTATGCATCCTATGGATTGTAATTTATTTGAAGCATTTATAAGGTAATGCCTTCTTTTAGCAAACTCATAAATTGAAAATTATTTACTTAAATAGAGTATTAGTATGATGGAAAAGTATTCTATGGAAAGATGGCTGATATTTTTATTTAGAAAATGGGGAACAATAACATGTAGTTCTTCGTGGTGTATTCATCATCCTTTTTGTCAATTTTCTGGGAAATCAAATCACAATCTTCCATATATGTTTAATTTAACGTTCCGGTAGCGTTTCAGCTTTCAATTATAATTATATTTCCATAAAATTCTGGTGGTCAAGTTTTGAAAATCAGTGAAATCAAATTCACAAGTGAAATATTTCGATTTTAAATTCACCATCAAAATAGTATAGCTTCGAAATTATTATAAATTCACTTAAATGAATTTAATTCGAAGGACACAATCTGACAACAACGGAATAGCCCTCATATCAGTTCAAACGTAAATTATTAAGGAAAAAGAAGAATAATTGAGGTTAAGATTTATCATTTTCATGAAATGAAAAAAATTATAATAATAATAAATTGAAATATATCTCAATATAACTTATTGGGGATTTTTCAAGAAATAGGTAGGTAACATTTATACAGGCTTAGTAAATTGAATTACACATGGGTAGGTATACGTTATTATTTTATTATTACAAAAACCAACACAAAAGTATAAATATAGCCCAATGTTAGTTTGGTAACTACCACTTCCATAGAAGCGAAGACTACTTAAAGTTATTATATCTTAATATGTATAAAAAATGTCTCATATTCTTGACGAAGGTACAACTTCTTTCCTACCTTAGTAGATTTGTTCATAACTGATGCTGTTATATGAGCTTCCAAATATGGATCTAAAATATTTATCAATACGCCAGCAGCTTCTTCATGAAGTCTGTAAACTTTTAGAAACTAGCGGTCACTTAGATTGAAGGGATCGTGCCTAAAATGTTGAAGCACCGTTTTTGGCGTTAAAAAATCATCCTCCACAAGTTTCACATTATTTAGCACTATTTGAAGCAGTTCCTCTAAATTTGCAATGTCGATTTAAAAAATATAAAACGTTCTCGTGTCACTCTCGTCTAACTAATAACTGCTTATCCCTATGCTAATTACTAGTATATGGAGTGACTAAAAGGGTTCAAAAAGGTAGTCAAACTTAGTCAAACTAAAAGGAGGGATGTTAAAACTATACAAAGTATCTGACAAAACCACAATACAAAATTTGATTATCAAATTAACATTTCGCAAGTGAAATAAGCGTTTCGACAGCTAAACAGTATTCGAATTGAATGGGTGAAATTTTTTCGAATTCGAATTTTATTTCACACATGAAATAAATTCAAAACTTGATCTGAATCAATCGAAATATGGGAAATTTCACTAGTGAAATATTTCAAAATTAGACCCCCTGGTCCCTATCTGGGAATACGAAAAGTTCGACAACAAGACAAACTTCAATATTTCAAACATATTTCCGCCCCCAATAAAAATGTCTGCATATGTACAGACTCCCTCGCCTCTATACACTCCATCAAAGATATATTCAGTGACCATCCTCTTGTACAGAATATCCATGATACCTTCCAACTCTCCTTCTCCCAAAATATAACAGTTACCATCCTATGGACACCATCTCATATTGGTATAATGGGAAACGAACTTGCTGATCAACTAGCTAAAAAAGCCACAACTTTGAACTATGATGCAGATAACATCCAAATTGCATCCGATCTCAAGCAATCTCATCAAGCATAAGGTCAAAACTCTATGGCAAGATCATTGGAACTCC
>CAJUYG010001910.1:19860-38573 GCA_910591675.1 Galerucella calmariensis
TCCAACCAATTCGTGATTAGATAAACATTTTACATAAAAACAATTTTCTTAAATAATAAATCCCTATTAACGGTATCTAAAACATTCTCCGGCAATGTATTGAAGCTTGAACGCGGAACTTCGTACCTAAGAATGTTCCATAATTCATAATGGTATTGTAGAATTATTATTTTTTCATTACAGATCCCTCCGCTTTAAAATATTACGTTACAGGGCAAACTTTGTTAAGTTCACTTCCTATAGATTTTTGCAGTTAACAATTTTATTAACGTCAATTTAGGAGAACTGAGTTAGATCTAGTTGTCTTGTCGATCAATTTATAAAATTTTATTCAAAAAGCCCCTAGTCATACTCGAGTGTATTGCGGTGTACATATTCTGGGCATTACTCAGAAATTAGTATGCAACAGCGGGGAATTACTGGGCATTACTGAGAGTTATTTTGGAACTAGTAAATTAATATATGCTAATATTGGCAGCATTGATAGGTTTACATGTTGCGCAATAGTCTTAATATTAGACTGAGCAATCAACAGCAGCAACAGCAGTCAACGCTACCAGCTACCATGTCAATGTGACGCGTACTAATGTCAATTCAGAAACTCTACTTGCTGGATAAATCAGTTTTCCTGGGTTTACGCTTCTGTTTATTCATTATATCAGGTTTTCTAAAAAGTTCCAACTACTTTTACAGGTTCTTTACGGTTGGCCAAACTTTCACGAGACTTTGTTCACCTGTTTAATGTTGTAATGTCGTTGGGAATGTCAAGGTTCAGTTGCACCGGCTTCCTCTTTGTCTCCATGAGAAACTTTTGACTATTTCAAGTAATTGTACCTAATGACACTAATTGTTTTTCTAATGTTAACAGATAGGGGAGAAGTCAGTGAACCAAAATAAATTTGAAACGCTCAATAAACAACATAATAAATAACAGTACGGGGTTTGTCGAAATAATTGTTGATGAGTTGATAGTTTCAGAGTCAATATTTTGAACAATATTGAGAAGGTATAAAAAGATAAGAAGAAAAAAAGACATCAGTATAATTTTATTATAATTTTATCGCGAGAATATCTGGTCTAGAAGTTTTACCTCTACCTAAGCGAGGTTGCCATGTCAAAATATGGATATTTTACACATTTTTATTACCTTTTTATAGTGATAAATACGATTTTAATTGATTTTTCGTATTGAATATGTACCGCAACTCTGTATACCACATACTATTAATCCGTTACAACGAAATAAAGAATAGCTTAACCGAGATATGAATCTTATTGATAAATTTAATGTAGGTATACAGCGGTAGGTGCCAACTAAAAGCATTACCAGCGATATTATACAAATGCGTTTGTGAAGGTCTCGTTTTTAAAGTTACCTCTTTACTAAACAGCAGATGGGTTATGTGTGGATAATAATAAATAAAAATGGAAAGATAGATAAATGGGCGCTTACTGACCTACCTCTGCTGCAGGCACCCAATAATGCAATTCAACTCAGGTTTGTGTTTAATAAACCCTACAAAATACAAATAAAACAGAGCACTGAGTCAGATGCTGCAAATGCTCAAAAACGAAAGAAGGCTCAGGATGTGGAGTTTACTCCAGAGCACTAAGCCTAAGGATTTAGTGGAGAATGGGAAACAATACCAGCGTGGTTCAAACAGAACTGGCTGGTATCTCAATAGCCACAGAAGAACTAACCAGAAAAGGAATTTCTGGCAAAAACATAACAATCTACACTGATGTAAGACAAGCCCTATCAGCCTTGAACAGACAACGTGTTATATCGAGGCTAATACTAGAGTGTCACCAGGATTTAGCTAACGCCTCAGCAGATAACAATACTATCCTGAGGTGGGTTAAAGGGCACGACAGGAGTGATGGTAATCGCATTGCCGATTCTTTAGCCAGAGAAGCGACTGGACTAAAAACTTCAGGACCCAGTGACACCTACAGCCTAACGACTTCGACAGTTGCGGAACTAGTCAAACGTTACACCCATGCTCAATCCCTTAAGAGATGGAATCAAAGGATGCAGTTTTGCCAGGATCACCCTGGGCGACCCTGGAAAGCTGGCGCCGGAGAAATACTTAGCGATTCCTGTCAACTAAGGAAACACCTCCATACTAAGGGGCTAGTAAACACACCTCTATGCAGGATGTGTGGGCTACACAGGCTTGAGCATGTGGAGGTGGAGGTGCTGAAGAAGATGGTCGCGTGGGCTGGAGCTGATGGGACTGAGGTGACTATTTATATAGATAGGGAAAAAGAGGTCAGGAATGAGGCGGTAATCCTGAAGGATTACTCAATCCCTTAAGAGATGGGATGGAATCAAAGGATGCAGTCTTGCCAGGCATGTCTTATGCGAGTGTCCGGAGTTATCGTCAATAGGAGAGTGTGTGTTCGGTGAGTCTTGCCGATATAAAGGAGATTTCTTCTAGTGACCTGTCCACCTTCCTGGGAAGGACAGGATGGACGATGACCTAGGATGACAACTCCTCGGGAGGATGTACAATGGGTTACATGTGACCCAAGTACTGTGAGCGTACACTAACTCTCCCTACTCTACTGATACAGAACATATTTGAATTATTCTTTAAGCAGTCAAGTTCGTATAAACTGTAAACTGTCATATACTGATTTTGATAGTGACAACAGTTCGCACATTTGAACAAAAAAGCGTTAATAGTATACAGGCTGGACTGTCTTTGCTGACCGTTTTTCGGTATGTCTTTATAAGCGCGACATAAAAGCGCCGACTATACGAGTGAACCTTGCTATCATCGTTTATGTACGGTGCCATTACGTCTCACTGTTCTTACTCAGACATTTTTTTTTTCGATTAAAATCCATTCATTTTTTTACTATAAAACCTTGAGATATAAACAGTTTCTTCTCTCTGGTAATTCTAGTGGTAAAAACATGCATATAAGATAATTATATAACAACTTCAATATTATTCATCAAGTATCAATTTTATACAAACATTCATTTATGAGATTATACAATATACAGGTTACCTCTAGTACCAGGTATATGCAGTCGACCTTTTGTATTGAAAGTAAATTGATTATTCCTTTGAATAATAATGATAAACAATTTCCTTTGATTGATGGTCTAACTGTGATCAAATCTTTGAGGTTATTATGATACTTTTGTACATCTATACAACAAAGAATTAATAGAAATTAATACGGGACTATGATATTGTTATTATTTTAAAGAAATATATTTCTGAATTCAAGCCAAAAAATTCAGATTGTCCATATAAAAGTATAATGGGTCTTCCCTATAGTCAAAAGCGCTTTTATCGTGCGGGTTTAAAGGTCACTAACCATATGTATCAAATCAGAAGATACAGAGGTTACCAAAATGTGAGATTACAAATATACTCGGAGAAAATAATGACTGAATGAATGAATCACTTTTTCATTCATTTTCGAAATAATCTATCAGATTAAGTACCAATTTTTTTGCGCTAAAAACTAAATACATATCCCTTTTTCTCCCATCAAGATTGCATAAGTCTGTCTTATTCATCTTACGGATTTTATTTGGAAGTTCTGATTAAACGCAATAATAGAAAACAAAAACAGTGAGTATGTCTTTGTTGAATCATATGACCCGCATGATAAGACTGCATTTGATTTTCTGATTTTCTTAATGTAAATAAGTTTGTTAATTTTGAAATGTTTCATTTCATTTTTTTCAATTACTTAATTCATTAATTTATTAATTTTTCATTCAATATTCCATACGACAACAACAAAAATATGTAAAAGAATGTACCGTTTCTCATAAATCATCCTGTATATATTTCACGCACTTCAAAAAAATACAAATTTTTTTAGATCTATTTTAATAGTCATGGTATACAGTTTACAGGGGCGTAGCTACCGTTAAAAATCAATGATACAGGGCCCCCACGTGTGAACGCAAAAATTCGTAAAATGTTTTAAAATGTTGTCGAACTCGAGATTTTGGAGTTTAGTGTACTTACGATCTTAATTGTAGTTAAAGTTGAAAAAGTGACTGACAACTATAATGAAGTTGATCTTTATCAACAATTAATTGCTTTGAAAACGTGCTTGAGGTTTGAAACTCAGAAAAATAATTCAAATAAAAAGCTCACGGAATTAATGCTGATTATTTTTTCACTTGTCAAAATCTGACATTGTGGTGGTTTTAACCAATAGCAATACATTATTCTAGCCAATCATTCGGTATTATACTGATAATTCTGCTTCCTCATTGATAATACCTTGTTTACATTGAAACGTCAAAACTTTACTTTGAATTTGTCATTATTGACAACTAAAAGTGCTTTGAAGTTTATTGAAAAATGAACACAAACCGATTCAGTGCCATGACCCAAGAGAATATTGAACATTTAATACAAAATTTTAAATTGTTGAAAAAAATAATCTTCCCAAATACAACTCGCTCTTCAAATTTTATCACATAATTTTTTATTTTCATCGAGGCAAAAACATTCAAACAAATCAAATTTAGATAAAATCCTTCGTCCTAACGGACTCGTGATTTTATCAATCGGTTTGTTTTCATATTTTTGCCAAATAAACAAGTTTTCGTGGAAAAGAAAAAATTATCGATAAAATTTGAAGCACTCGTGGTATTACCTCTGATAAAATTAACTGTCTCGCATCTAGCTTTCCAGATGAGCAGAAAACTTAATATTTATTTTATTCCAAAAAAATATAATAGTAATATAATATAATAGTAATGTGAAGTAATATTATTACTTTTATGAAAGCCCCATTTCACAGTTGTCAACAAATATACCCTACTTTTTATCAAAATCTAAATTACCCTAAAGCTCATGTTAGGTGACATCTTAAACTTCAAAATAATATTATTCAAATAACAAAGAATGAAAAAAAATTCTTCAAGCGAATTCTTACCTGATACAACTATCCATAAGAAAAATAATCCATTAAGAAGAAGTAAAAGTCACATATACAACTGGAATCACAAGAAAGTTCACAAAAATTTCAATTATTAAAATTTTCCTCAAAAACAAATATTTAACAACAGTTCGAGAAAGTCTTTTTATCACTCCGAAACCAAAAGAATCCAAAAGAAAAACATCCAAAATATCAAAAATCAGTTTTTGGAAAAAGTCGCGTAGGTATACCGCACCGCACAGCAGCGCGAGAGAAATTTAATTGTATAAAAATAAATTCGTCAGTGTATGTTCAACGGATAAAACACCTGTTGGTACTGAAGCGAGTGAGTCGCACGAGCACCTTCTGGTCAGGTGAATGGATTTAGTATACGGGGAGTTGTACCCGCTAGAACTAGGCGAGCGGAGAAATTATCCGGGAGGGCAATAGCTGCACTAAAGATCTTTATATTAAAAACAATACGTGAAAGATCAATACACTACAGTACGAGGATTGCCTTTCAAAACCTGCGCATGTCAAAAAATATCAAACAACAAAATAAACTGTCATGTTTGGTTAACTTAACGCCAAATCTGTAACGCCCTGTCCTAGGTGAATGCAGTGCGCACAGGGTTTACATAAGACGCAGTCAACGCGTTCAAAAACCCTATTTTGAATGTACCAACCAAAATAGGTTCCAAAAGAATACTTTGAAAACAAAAGGGTAGCCACGATACACTTTTCAACTTCAGGAAGAATCATTTCCAGATAGGTAACAGTTAAATTGAAATCATAAAATATGGGTCCAACAATTTTGTTTCTGAAAGAGTTTTTCTTCCTGATTTTTTTATTGGTTTTATCAATTTTTTTCTATTCTCCTTGTTGTCCCATGACCTACGATTTTTCCTTTTAAAAACTCCAGCCGTAGAAAAGGACGATTCATCGGTCCATAATATTTTAGTCAAATAATCAGGATCTTCATCAAACTCAAACCTTTTCCTTTTATGAGCCTCTGTCAAAACTTGTACGGGTAAAATTTTATATGGTTTGTAATTGTTAGTTTTCAACGTACGTTGTATTTTAGAGTCACTCATATTCAAATGAGCTGCTGCATTATTTATACTACATTCAGAATTTTCTAAAAAATAATATAGTGTTTCAAAAAACTTCTCAAGAATACCTATAAGAGGGCTCACCTTCGAAATAAAGCAGTATATCTAATTGATCTTCGTTGTTTGCATGAACTAGTCGCCTTTTTCTATTAAAACCACCGATATTATTTACCTGTTGGTAAATACGTCTTAACGTATTGTCTGCGGGGGTTGGACGATTTGGATACAACTCCCTGTATGCTCTTTGCGCTGCACGTTTATCTTTGTAATTTTCTTTATAGCAAGTGAATATTTGAATTTTTTCTCCTACACTGTAAACCATTTTGAATGTTTCAATAATGATGACATTTAATAAACATGACAGTTGTGATTTTCATGGCTTTCTTTGATAATATTGACTTTTCATTATTTATAGTATTATTTATCCTTTAATATCTTAAGAACGGTGTAAGACAGGGGTATGATATGGTATATTTTTGAAATCAGAACAGAAACATATTTTCAAAAATTCAATAATATATAGGGTGTCTCATTTAAAAAAACGAATAATTTTTTTGTGTCCCCCAAACTATGCACGCCACTCTACTTTTGTTAATGTTATAATAAAATTAGTTTATAACCACACAACTTTTATTTAAAAATTTTTTTGTTTATACAATAATAACTATGGTAGGGGCTGGGACATTTATAATGAATAACCCTGTAACTTTTCTGGGGGATTTTGTCGCACCAACGCTAACTTTCTATTGGCTGCTCCGCTCTGACATTGCTGTCACTGTCAATTAAGTTGGCAACACGTTACGTTTCCCCTATGCCTGGATGAGTCGCAGCAGCAAACTATCCATATGTTGATTGTACTTTTTCTCGCAGCGATTTGTCCCAGCGACAAGTCACTGCGATTTGACGCAACGTGGAAAATGAACTTAAGGCTGACGAAAATAGTGTCGCGCATCAAATTCGCAATGATGTCACCAGTTTGATGGTTTGATCAAACTGACTGCTAATTTGACACGCGCTTAAACCACAAATACCTTTCGCAGGCTAGCTTCAAATTTGGAAAAGTTTTCGTACTTCCACATCATCTTGATACATCATCTAAAATACATCGACTTTTTTCTTATATTCCAATATTTGACATTATTTGTTCCCTTTAAAATATTTTGGTTTGACGCCTCTGATGGTAATCAAATAAGCAAAGTCAAAAATTAGTTCCGTTTGATCAAATACCAGTACTAACGTTCAAAAACAAAATAAAAATAATACAATTTTCGTTCTATTAATCTGATTACACCTTATAACTAAAATAATTATATATTATCATTGTGGAAGGTATAAGAAAAAAAAAACGAAGAATAGCTGGTAGAAAGAGAAATTTATTGAAAACGGATGCTCTGATTCGTGCATTGTTATTATCATAGTTATAGCCAAAGTTTGTACGCTATGGATTTGAGTTGGCAATTCTGTAGATTCTTTAGATTGGTCAGACTGTGGTGGTTTTTCAAGTACGAAGAATTATAACGTAGTGTGCTGATGTTTAATTGGAACACTTTTCATATCAGAAACGTTTTGATTTGAAACTACTGAAGATAATCATTTAAATTGATCCCAAATACAAATTTTGCGTCACAGAACGATAGAAAACCGAGTTAGTTGATGTTAAAACAACAATTTTACTTTCATCTGCGATATTTCTTCGAGAATGCTATCGTTCTACATACCTGATAATTTTTTCAATACCGGTTTAATAACATTTTAAAGCCGATCAAATAATACAGAATGACTCGCAAAGTGCAAATTATAAAATACAGCATGCAAATGGAAATGGATATACTAAGAAATACCGAAATATATGCCTTAGTGAACAGAATAAAAATTAAGATGTATAAAAACTACTGGCAGACTATAATTGCAAAAACAGACGGACGTACGAAACTCTAAAAATTAGTATCAGACTACATAGCAGAACCTTTATCTTACATAAATAATAGAATTTTTCAATGTGGGAAAATTCCCTTCGCACTGAAACTATCTATTGTAACGCCTATATTTAAAAATGGGGACAGAACTGAGATGAACAATTATAGGCCAATAGCTTTAATTACCAGTTTGGCAAATATTACTGAGATGCTTATAAAAATAAGATTAATTAAATTTATTAACAAACATAACATCCTATCTAAACAACAATTCTGCTTTAGACAAAAAATGTCAACACAAGATGCTATATTAGACTTAACTAACAATATATATGAAGCAATAGATAAAGGGAAACCATCCATAGGAGTATTTATTGACCTAACGAAGGCATTTGACACTGTAAATCACTCTCTGTTATTAGAGACAATGGAAAATATGGGCGTACGAGGTACCGCACATGATTTGTTTGCAAGCTATTTACAAAATCGGAAACAAAAAGTAAGAGTAAACAATTATGAAAGTGAAGAGCGAACAGTTATTTGTGGAGTTCCTCAAGGAGCAGTGCTGGGACCTTTGTTGTTTATCATATACCTAAATAAACTGTTTTTATTAAAAGAAAATAATAAAATAATAAGTTTTGCTGATGACACTGTCATATTTTATAGCGATGATAACTGGTTTGAATTAAAAACTAAGGTCGAAAACATTTAGAAAAACTTAAGGGATGGTTTGACGTCAATATAAATAGACTCATTCACACGAGACACAAATAAGGAATGCGTGTCCGGCCTATTTATATTAATGTATTTTCAGCCATACGATTCTTTTCAGACACTTTGTGGCCGGCTACTAGTGTCTGTAGTGTCTGAAAAGAATCACACGCTAAAAATACATTATTCATTATCTGTGTCTTGTGTGAATGCGTCTATTTATATTATTGTATTTTTAGCCGCGCGATTCTTTTCAGACACTAGTAGCTCGTCTGAAAGCGCTCTTAGACATAGAGACATAGAGAAATAAATAAGAGAGCTGTTTAACGTGTAGTGTTTTGTGGCATACCACTGGCGCTTTCCTTGGCTGCAGGAATGAACTATCACTTAGGACGCGAGTTTTTTGAATTCTCAAACTTTCAGGTTACGCGTATTATTGGAAAATATTTGCAAATGAATGACTTTGCACTTTGATATTTGTTTTTTAATCTTTGAAGTCAAGAAATAACCTTATTGTGCAGTTATTAAGATGAATTATACCGGGGATAGCGAAAAATAAATGATAAAAAAACCATTACTATATAAATAACATATTTAATTGCGTTTTCTACTAGCTTTCTATAAAAATTAAATATCAATACTCCGTTCAATGAAACTTTGTACTACTCATATTTAACATAAAATTATTATTGTTGTTTTTATTGAAACTGGTTCATTAGACGAGATATAATAAATAATGAATATTGTTGTTGAAATTAGACCTCCGGTTGGGTTGAAATGAAAAAACATTTATTTGACACGGCAGGAAGATTGTAATCATCGTCATTTTGTTGTGTAATGATACCGATTTTACCACATAAACGTTATAATGACGCCAGTTTAAAAGAGACAAAAAGTTTTTATCAGATTTTGCCGGTAAGTAGACGATTTATTTCACGTATCTCTGTGATCTTTACACACCCATTTAAATAAAGTAAGAATAATATTCATATAAAATGGATTTCATTTCTTAACATTACAACACTTGACTTATTCTAATAAGAAAAGTTGCCTAGCCCACACTTTTTTTTTAAGTTGAAATTATTATTTTTCATCCTGCATATGCATTGGTAGTCCGAGTGAGAAAAAGTTTCTTGAACGAATTGGTCACTTTCACACGTGCAAGTTCACAGCTGACACAGAACTATACAATGTTTTGACAACTGACAATAAATTAAGCAATACTTTGACAGTTGACAACTGACACAGATATAGATGGCGTGGCAATCAGTCAAAATCGTTAATGCTAGCGATTTTTAGACAGATCCATCCTTCCGTATTTTTGCTGAACGACCGAACCGGTGCTATCATCAATTTCTTGCCGAACACGTCTTTTGTCAACGATTCGATGAGCTACTCCACCTATCTATGATGCATTAACTGTCCTTTATCTCCAAATCTCCACTTGGAAGCCATTCCAACCAATCAGATGTCAATTATGGCCGCTTGCGCGGGCATTTTAAGGGTCGCTTAAAGCATAAGGATCCCTTAATTACTTGCACGGCAGTTTAAGCTCCACTTAAAGTAGCTTAAGTATTACTTAAAGTAAGCCGTCGATATTGGAGGCTTAACAGGTCCTTAAGTCTAAAGTTGTTATTTATAACCTCACTTTTAAACACGTTCGTCACATTCACAGATTATATATGTCACATTCCAGACTGAGCATGGATATGTTTTTTGAAGAAATTTTTTTAGAAGATGATTTAGTCCTTCTTGAAATACTGAATTTTGGGTTTCCTAGACAATTTCGTACGAGAAGACATTATTTTGAAAAAATGGACGATAATATGTAACAAAGTCAGTTTTTTGTTCTCTATTACATCTTTTAATAAAGCCGCTTTTTCTGATGCCGAAAAATTTGATGATCGAACGCGTTTGGAGGACGTTTTTTCACTATTCATCATGTGCTACGATAATTTGATAAACAAAATGGTTAAGGGTTTACAAATAAAAAAAATTTTCTGCCAAGTGCAAATCGTAACAAACATTTACTACATTTACGTCACAGATTTACGTGACATTTACTTTTTTATAGGTTAGTTTTGGGTCGGGGGGCAAGTGCACTAGTACCAATTTCATTTGAAATGTCATGAAAAGTACTAAGCAATGCAACGTTGCCGGTGTGTTCCACCACTTTGCTAGGGATGGGTTTAAGTTCAGTCGGTGCGAATAATTACATTTTAATCATACCTTAATTTTTAAGCATTACTTAATTCAAGTAAAGCTCAAGAAAAGTCCGCGCAAATGGCCATTATTGTCAAAGTATTGTGTAAGCTGTCAATTACAGAGCTTTTAAACGTTAGCTATATGGTGAATATCTTCTGTAAGTTCCTTGTGGCATTACATTCTTTTTTCTCTTATTTTTTGGTGAGCCCTATAGTTCTGTGCCAGCTGTTATAGTTATGTGTCAAGTGTCAAAACACTGCATACTCTTCTATCAGCTGTCAACTGTTAAATGTAAAAGGAACATGATAAAGTGGAAAGGGGGTATTTCTGAAAAGCTTGTGTTTCAATTATTGATTGTAATGATTAGGAAAAATGATTCAAAGCTAATAAAGTCTGGTGAAATTTTCTCCTGAATCAATACTAGTGTTAGAGTTATTAGTTTGTTTTGAATTCAGAAAATTTGCACTTTAACGTTATTAATTAGAAAGCCTTGTAGAATGTTTTTCATAGTAAATTGGCCTTTTGAGAGTATTCAACTCAATATTCACAGCATTTTGCGACTTCTACCATTTGTTGATGCTATCCATAATGTTGGAATCATTATAAATTAAATTCATTGAAGAGTAATAGGGTATGTGAACACTGCTGGTCGTTACTCGACACACTACTATCCGCAACATCTAATAATATCTCAATGTCACCATAACAGATGTAAACTAAACTCATGAGATATGTTTCTGTGTGTACATACTTTCGCTAACATTATTTTAACATCCCATAAAAATATTCTCCAAGTTTAAAAACGAAATTGTTCTCGCAATGCTGCAAAATAATAAATGATTATGTATAGAGCACCACGTTAGTACCTCATTAAATATGTTTATTGGCAATATGTTAAGCAATCTCAAGATTGTTGTTAACTACTGCTACGTAAGGCCGTTTTAACAGAACTAAATTTGTTTTTCTCCTTCCTATATTGTAAACAACACATTTTGGCACTGGTATATGAATAAATTCTGCGGGGAGGAGATAAAATTTTATATACTTCACGGGATGTAAGGCTAGCCATAGACGGACCGCATGTTGCAGTCCAGATCGACTGCAAGATTTCCATACAATTTCCATACTAAATTCATATCCGCAATACACGGACCGCTCCAGCAGTTCCTGGGTGGTCGGTGAAGTCGCTCTGCGCCTGCGGTCGAGTTTCGTTTTGCGGTCGACTGCTTAGGCTATGTACACATGAGGGCGTTAGACGCCGCTTTGAGCGCGCGTTGGCAAATTGTGAAACCGTACACATGAGGGCGTTGGACGCCGAGTCGAGTGCACGTTGGCTGACTGCGCAAGACACTGCATCTGGCAGTTGGACCACAGAGTACACCATCTAACAAGAGGCGAAAGAAAGTAGTTTTCTTGATCGCAAATTTGTGTGCACATACGTGAATTAATTAGTTTATCTGTCAATGTCAAGTCGACACTTCCGTTCATTCTCCTCAGTTCATCGTGTATTATTTTAAGATTAGGTTGAAAATGAGCCACGTCTCATTACACACAAGGTGTTCTCATGTTAGTAGTTAAAAAAATATTCTATAGACCTAATTGGGAGGGATGTTCATCAACACTACTATTTTTCTCAGTGTAGTGTTACTTTTCTCAGTGTATCAAGTAGTTTATGTGTCAATGCTTCGACGTATTTCCGCTCAATATCGTGTAGGTCCGACTTCAAAGGAGCCGACAAAGCTTTCGTCTCTTGTTAGATGGTGTACTCTGTGGTTGGACCAGCGTACTTAGTGCGAACACATGGAGATAGAGCATAGAGATAGATGCAAACGTAGCGGTTGAAGTGAAAACTACAAGCGTCGCGTTTTGGCGACGTTGATTCAAAGCGCGCGTTTGCATGTGTACAATCCCATTTGTTTCTATGTATTTGGCTAACGCGCGTTTGACAAACGAGCGCTCAACGCGGCGTCTAACGCCCTCATGTGTACAAGGCCTTAGAGCTGCCGGACCGGACCCACCATACACGAACCGCTGAGTACTAATCCCTTTCTTCGAAATCCATCTTGTAAATGAACTCGCATCAATATTATTTTGCGGTCGAACACAACTGCTCCAAGCGGTCGTAGTCGACTGCATTATACGGTAGTGTTGCAGTCGTGTACGCTCTAGAGCAGTTGGTCTCGACTGCAGCATGCGGTCCGTCTATGGCCAGATTAAGTATATAAAGAACTTTATTGATAGCCTTCGCTATCGTTCGGGTGCAAAATCGTTCTCTACTAGTAACTAACCAAACTAATTAAATTTTCACAAAGCATTCCTATTACTTGCCCCCTCTTGCCTGTAAATAATTCCCAGTTTTTTTCTCTAGGGTGATAGTGAAGGGAAGGAAACTTCGGATGGATGAAGCGGTGAAATATCTAGGGGTAGAGTTGGATAGCCAATTCTCCTTCAAAACTCCTATATTGGAGGCTGCACAGAAGGCAAAAGTAAGGGCAGAATGGCTGGGACGATTAATGGATAATGTGAAAGAACCGGGAGAGTGGAAGAGGAGGGTAATTGGTAGGAGGGTAGAGCAGAGTATGCTGTAAGGCAAGGAGGTGTGAGGTGAGAAAGCAGGGGTGAATGCGAGGGCTAAACCACTCCTGCGGCAGCAGAAAGGGATTCTCTTGAGGGTGGTACAGGCGTACAGGACAGTGGATGGACTGGCAGCAGCGGTGCTGTCAAGGTCCTATCCTGGAGGGGTGTGACCAGAGATTGAAGTACAGGAATGGATGGATGAGGAAATGGAGAGAAGGTGGGATGAGTATGAGGGCGCACTAAAAGGAGCGATTGGGAGCAGGAGAATTGGGGGAGGTGAATTACTTCTTGACGCAGGTGCTCACAGGGCATGGGTCGAGAGTGGGTTACCTCCACAAGATTGGAAAAATAGAAACTGGAGTGTGCGAGAGATGTGAAGTGGAGGATGATGTGGGACATGTGTTTAGATGTTGGAAGAACAAGGAAGTTTTGAAGAAATAAAAACTGGGAGAGACGGTGTATTGGGAAAATATGGTGTTGATTATGTTGAGGAGAGAGGAGGAATGGATGAAGATAAGTGGCGTAGTGGAGAGCATGATTAGGGAAAGAGAAAGACTCGACATGGCATGTGAGAGGTAGAAGTGATAGAAGGGAGAAGATGACGGAGAGTGTTTGAGGGACCGCCGACCGTCTTGAAGTATGCTAGGGTAGTGATTTCAAGGCAGGAGAAACGGCGATTTGAGGTGGGTAGGCATACCCGTGGGGATGTGTTCAACACTGTCTGGGTACTGGTTAAGGACCCATTCAAACATGAGTTTCCCATCTCGGCCCGAAAAACAAAATTTTTTCTCTAGGTCTGTTTTGTTATTAAAAGATATGGCCCGGTACATGATTGCAATAGTCAGAAGTAATAATGCCTGAGATTAATTTTAAAATATAATTTTTGACGCATACCATTGAGTAGAGAAAAATATTTTACAAAAACGATTTCCCAATTATTGGAAAATATTGCTTCGTTAACTTTTTATGCATCGTACAAATCCTGAGAAATTTAATAATAATATTCTATTTACTGAAAATTACATAATTTCCTGGTAGATTTATAAATTACATTTCCTGTTCCTACTTGCTCTTCTTCGTTTCCTTGATGAGCTATAAAAATTCGTTTACTCGTGAGTACTCCGAACAATTCTGTGTAAAATAATTAGCAGTAGAAGCGATTTTCGAGACTGATAAAATGTTTATGTAATATACGGATAAAAGAAACGCTAGAAGGTAGTGTTTACGAGGGGATAGAGATTGTTGAAGAAAATTCGAGACTCTTTTTTATTTGCATTTTTGTTTAGGGTTATTTTACATTTGGAAGTTTTGGACATTGTTTCATGAACAATAAAATATTTCCTTAAAAAGCAGAGTGAATACAGTTTTGCAAAGGAATTGAATTGAAATATAGGGTGTTGTATTTAAAATAAACCGATAATTCAGCTTAAAAAAGGCAATTTTTCGGAGCTTTCGGAAAAAAATATAGATTTGGCAACTATGTCAACAAAAACTTGAAGGAAAAGCGTAAACTGCACGTTAATATATTTTTTCATTCCCGAGTAATAAGCCGTCAAAATGTGTTACTTTATAGTGGGCAACTGTAAGCTTCATATTTTCAAAATTAGTTACAATGTTACAGGAGGTTCCCAAAAGGATGGTTGCTAAGCTGGCCCCAGAAGCTAGTCATGTAGCAACAATTCCATGGACCATCTTCCATACTAAAACGCACCGGTATCCATTTTATAGCCTTCACTTAATTTATTTTTAAACATTAAACTGTTCAAACACTCAAACTACATCGATTCTCCTAACTGCTAGATTAAATTTAGATAAACAATTCGACTTTATTGTTCATTTGTAGCTATCCAATCAATTAGTTCTCTAATTTAAGTTACAGTTCTTCAAGTGGAATACGAGATGAACAGTTATATAATATGTAAATGCTGCTGGACTACAGTTCAACGGTTAGATTAAGAGTTTGTTGTTTCTAATTACAATACACTAAGAATACCAGTGCGAACTATATTAAATATGTAGATAATAAATTGTTATTAGTTTTCTTATAGTGGACAAATGTGACTACAATTGATAATTCACTCAGTGTACTGCCTTAATTAATAAATAAAACATTTCATAATTCATTATACCATATATTTTACAAAAATTACTGAACCCTTTCCGAAACTCATTCATAGCAGTAACTTTTAATGGTATTGATTCAGATTTCTCAAAATTCTCTTCTAGCTAGAAAATAAAGTATAAAATTAAGAATATTAATTCTAAAAGAACGTCTCTGTTTGTTACAAAATAGTTTTAATCTCGTTTTACATCTTAATGAATGAAAAATATAACACAACACCAGTAGACTTAATAATCTAAATGAATATAACTTGAACTTGATATTCCCAAGGTTTTCTCTTTTTATGCACACTATAGAATAACTTTAAACAATTCTCACTGTCATTGTTGTTTAAAAATTTAAAAATGATCGTATTGCACGCAATTTCTTATGAGAATTTCTTTTGAATAATAGATATATGTAGTTGAGAAGAAGAATATGGACATTGTTTGAATTTTCAAGTATGTAGGTGAAAAAATACATGGACATTCTTTGTCGAATCCACGTTGACGAATTGGATCGCATAATAATAGTATATTATACAACAATTTTTTTAATCTCCCTATATATAAAAATCTATAAAGTTTCAAAATACAAAACATCGGCACCCAGACCAAAGATTACAGAATCTTTGCCCAGACACTTGAAATCTTAATCTCCTTAAGAGTCACGTCTATGTTTATATTAACAAATTACCTAGAAGAATTTTGGTAAAATCTCACAGAAAGGCATGAGAAAAAGAATATTGTATTAAAAAACCTATGCTGTGTGAAGTTGAAATTGTTTCAGTCGTTATTTAAACTTGGTGACCAAGGGTGATTTCTGTGTGTGGCTGTTTGCTAATTAGGGTGAGTTTTCTCACTGAGTAATTAAGTATTATCCATAAGCATTTGTTTTATTTCACAATCAAGTAATTTCTTTGAATAAATTAAATATTATCATCAATTAATATTTTATAGTCAATTTGGTTAACACTGAATTAGACAACCTTATTTTTAAATCTTACAGGGTTGTATTGTTTGATTTATATATTTTCACCTACGAGGTGTAATGAAAAATAAAGTGATTAGTAATATTATATTGTTTGTTCCGGCGTAGTACATTGCGGTCAGTGTATGCGTTTGTGTTTGGATTACTGTGGTCAGTTTTCCAGAGGTCGAACTGTGGTTTGTACGGGCTAGTGACATTGCGGTCAGTGTGCTAGTTTTCATACTGCTATGGCACAGGAATGGTTGGTTATTATTCCTGTTATTATAGTTAGTGTTGTTGCCCTTTTGTTTATCAATCGAAAGGGACACTGCGGTCAGTGTGAACGGAATGGAGAATTAATATTTGGTCAGTTCTTTGCTATGGAAACTAAACCAATAAGATCTTGACATGAATCAACTTTATTTTCTTCATTTTCTTTATTTTCTTTATTCTCTTCATTTTCTTCATTTTCAACAAATTGAGTAGGTAGGTTACCTTCTTATCTGATTTTAAAATAGTTTAAAACATTCACCAATAGATCTAAATTGTTCTAAATATCTTCTAAAAGTTCCTTGTGGCATTACTTATTCTTTTTTCTCTTATTTTTTTGGGAATCAAACCACAATAATGTTTTTTATTTCGACATTTCGGTAGCGTTCCAGCTACCGTTGTCAAGATTCTAACTGGTAATGAAATAATTTTTGGTCCTTATCTGTCACAACGAAAAAAATTTGACGACTAGACAATCAATAATACTTTGAAGTTCAAGACTACTAAATTTTTCTGTATTTACTTTTAAAAGACATAGGATAACTATGTTGTTTCCTATGTTTTCCCAATATATTATCCTCTCTTTTTTCCCACTACTCCTACTACTATTAGCAACAAATAAATACAGTATATATTAGTAAGTATATTAAAGTATAAGTGTATATTAAGGTCTTCAAAACACGCGCGATTTTTGGAGCACGACGGCGAAGCAAGTGTTTTAAGGACCAGTTATCCACGAATACTTTATGCTATTTTTTTTTTATTGGTGCACTTTGAAATTATAAATACTGGTATATACCTACTACAACCAAAGAATACACAACCTAACTGGTGTATTCTTTGCTACAACAACAAGAAATGGAAATCATAGATGGAAATAAGAACTAAATGTCAAATGGTTGAATTCGTGATGTATATGACGTATACCTTGCGTTGTCATGGAAATGAGAAAAGCATAAACCAATTTGTATTTTGATGGAAGTTCAACATTATTAAGTTCTGTGAATGTCAATAGTATTAATATAAATACCATTTCCTAAGATTTGAAAAATCGAAATATTAATATATTTCAAACAATACCAACGGCACTTTCCATTTTAATTTATAAATTTGACATTGTTAAATATTGTTCGAATAAAAGTTTTGACGTTACAAACTACTCCTGTCAGACTTCGTTTCTCGAGTTGTTGATGTTACCACGGTAACTTTAAAACACGTGCGTTTTTTAAAGTTCGATTTAAACACGCTGAGGCGTGCTTCAAATAGGTAAAATGGATCACCAATAGAAAAAAAATTTTTGATTCATTACAAATAATTTTTGTACAAAAAGTTTGACCAATTTATAATTAATCCACAAACTGAGTACTTATTTGATCAGTAGTTAAGACTGTTTACATAGTCAAAAGACCTAAGTAAGCTATATTGTTTTCCATATATCCTTAGTTTGATATTATTAGCTCCTGTTTGTATATGTTTATTACTACTGCACTTCGCTGGTAAAGACAAGCTTCTGGAAGCAAGCATCTGGTAGAAAACACCCTGTGAGCCGGTGGGGAATATTTTTCGTCGGTTATAGACTTTTCGACCGATTGATTATATTTTCTACTGGCTGGGGTCATCTTCCAGCCATGGGGGACAATCATCCATCCACAGGTAAGCTATGTCGTTCATCAATTTTCTAAACTTTGTCCTCCCTTCCTTTCACAAAATGGTTAGTTCTCCAAAAGACAGGTAAGCTATGTCGTTCCACAATTTTCTACACATTGTCCTCCCTTTCTTTTACGAGATGGTTATTTTTCAAAAGACATAGGTATAAAAGCTGTGTCGTTCCTCATTTTTCTAAATATTGTAGTGCCTTTCCTATACTCCACATATACCAACTTGTTTGCTTACGATTGATTTTACCCTCACGGAAACACGTAGTACCACACTGTGGGAAAGTGCTCGT
>CAJUYG010001910.1:38583-56682 GCA_910591675.1 Galerucella calmariensis
AACTAACAATTTATTTCAGCGCTTCCTTTTCAGCACACTCCATTCTCTTACAGGCTTCAGAGATTCCATCGATTTGTTAAAGAATTTTTTAATTTTGTTTGAGTTTCTGTTACAGAAATTTTATCAGCGATGGATATGTTCTACAAAATTTATACTATGCATGGGTTTAGTATTTGCATGCTCAAGCTTGAGAGTAGTAGGGGTTAGTAAAGTAGTGGTGATATCAGAGTGTTGATATATTAACTTTAAGATATTTTTATACTGTGTAATTTGTGTTTTATATTTGTTATTTGTATTTATTTGTTCCTGTTTGTATATTTTCATTAATGCATTTTGCTAGTAAAGACAAACTTCTGGCATAGTGCATCCGGTAGAAAACATCCTGTAAGCCGGTGGGGAATATTTTCCGTCGGTTGTAGATGTTCTGACCGATTGATTATATTTTCTACTGGCTGGGATCATCTTCCAGTCATAGGTGACAAACTTCTATCTACGAAGGGCAAGAGTTTCAGCTTTAATTGTTCTACAAATTTAAAAATTTTACTAGCAGTCCGATCTAAGGAGTTATAATATATGCTAGTAATTCTAATACTAGAAGATATTCGATCCGAAAATTATCTGAAAATCGGATAATTGACTGGTTGCGATGACCTTCCTTTTATTCCACATATTTTCCAGGGCTCTTGTTTGCTACTACCACTTTAACTACTCATCATGTCGAGTGGATCTATTTCTTTATCCAAAATTAATTAGGCAATCCAGTGACCTGTAAAATAAAATTGCGACACAGAGCAAACAAATGTGATTTAATACATTGTAGAGCGTTGATTTTGGTATACATAAGTGTTTATTTTGGAGAAAGGTGCTTTTATTTTGCTTTTGTATCTATACTAATAATATACAATCAAAAGTTCAGTTTTAAAAAACTTTTAAGCTGTGTATATCAATTTAGGACCAAATTTTGGTTGTGTACCTATATAAGAACATTATTTTTTTGTTAGTGGTTTTTAGACTATCAAGAATTATTATTTTATATTTACGGGTAAGTACACAATGACTAAAACATATACAATATTATAATGAAAGTAAAACTTTTATGAAATTTCTGGCATTAAAATTTCACTTGCTTGAATTGGAAAATATCACCTGCAGTATTTAACTTTTATGCTTAACGATTTCAGGAGTGGAACACCTACTTCGAAATGCCAACGACTTGTATTGTAGTCGGTTGTGGGAGCCGTTCAAACCGAGACCAAGTAAGCTTTTTTAGGGTCCCAGCTGTTTTAAAGAACACATTTTTGGTGCACAAGAAACAAGAATGAATTAAGTAAGAAGCGTAGAGAAATGTGGTTAGCAGCAATCAATAGAGATGATTTAACAGGCATTTTGTTTAGTTTTGTTCAATATTTATTTATAAAAACTAAGAAAAGTGATATATTCTAAATAAAAAATACTAATTAAATGAACAATATACTAAACACTAATAAAATATACTAAATTGAAGCAAAATATACTAATAAATTCGACTAAAAAGTCTTTAGCACTGTTTATGACTGTCAATACAAAACTAACCTATCTGTCTAAATTGTTTGCCCTGCACGGCCATATTAGGTCACGTGATCTGGATTGCCTAATTGTATATTGTATATTAAATGTTATACTCATCCACCACAGAGCTCTTGCTTATATCTGTGGTTCTAACAAAACAAATGGGAATTATCTGACACATGACAGCAATTATTACCAACCAAACTAGAGGGTCAGAAAATTTAAATTGACCCTAACGTTAAATCAAGCGTGAAAATGGTTCAGACTTAAAAAGCAGAATCTTTATATCATAAAATATTCAAGTCTGTTTTACTTGCTGATAAAGTGAAAGAAAAATTATCATAAATTATTATATTGACTCTCGAAACTTCTTTCAATCACATATCAAATTAATTCATTTATATTTTTTTAACAATTCGCATTGAAACAATTTAGTTTTTCTCACATGCTTTCTCTAAATCTTCGAAGAAAAATTAACAAGAATAGATATAAAATTTCTCAACATTCACAATTATTCCATTTTATTTAAATGACATTAGTATCTCGTAATGTTTTTATTGTCTTAAATGTTTTATATAAATTCCCAACCAGCATCTTTATGCATTGTTGTAGAACCATTTCATCGGAAATGGGGTTTGCAGCCGCAAATCTTCGGAAATATTTCATTCGCACATTAAAATCCTCTTCAGGAATAAGTGCACTCAGCTCAATATTAATAAAGGATACAGAAGGCGAAGGATTATCATAATGTCGGATAGTCAAGCAGTTCTTGTGTAATCAGTTCCAAGATGGTTTGGGACCTTCCAAGGCAAAGTACTGGACGAGAGCCTTACTGTGGATTCCAGGACACACTGGAATAGGAGGAAATGAAATAGCAGATGACCTAGCAAAAAGGGGAACTGAAATACTCTTTTGGGGGCCGGAACCCTTTTGCGGAATCAGCCCCAATGTAATATTGGAAGAAATAGGTAGAGCCGAGAAAGAGAGAAGATCTGACCATTGGAAACATCTTGAACATTAAAATATTCTTCTGGGAGACTACAACCTGTTGAGAAGTAAAACTGCATTAAGAGTCTAAGAGGGATCCTAAGTAAAGAGAACATCCACAAATTGATAAACAACCAGGCGTTGCGCTGGTGGCATGAAACCCCAGGATAAAGGCACGCAAAATTATTCCCGACTGGAAAAAGCATCAGACCATGACGTGGCACATGGGAGAGGACACACAGAGATAAGGCATGTGGATGATGACATTTTCAAAATGCCAACAGACCACATGACCACCAAATATATATTTCGCAAGAACTTCGAGATTGTCATCAAAGATCGAAAGGAGCTTGAGGAAGAGAACGCACCACCACTTAGTAGAGCGAATGAACTGATCTGGTATACAGACGGATCAAAAAATGAACTCGGCGCCGGAGCGGGCATATACAGCAAGACGAGCGAATATGAAGGAATTGTCTCGCTTAGCAAATACGCTTCTGTATTTTAAGCAGAGGTCTATGCAATACTTGCATGTGCAAGGGCTAATAATATGAGAGCCTACAACAACAGGCAGATCAGGATCTGCAGTGACAGTCAAGCCGCCTGAATTGGCACCTGAAAAAGCTCAAAATGGTGGAGGAAGAAGAAAGGAGATTTTGTGGCCGTTCCGATTCCGGAAGCAGTCTACGAGACTCTCTTCAGAAACCAAAGCTAAGAGGAAATATATAGTTTATTTACGATAAATAACGATGACGTTGCAAAGCGAAATATTGTGATGTTGCCAAGCTGTAGCTTTTGCTCAGCGAAAACTAGGAAAGATTAAACTAACCTAACATTAAAAACAATCATTCATTTACATTCAAATATTTAACAATAATATTAATAATAAACGATTACTTCTGTCTCTTACAGCCGTAAGCGGGAGAAGCGGGTCCCCACTCCGGCATTCTGGTTCAAAATATCTTAACAAAGATGTTATCATCTCTTGACATTGTTTTTTTTATCTTAAGGGAACAAAGAAGTGGAAGTTTCCACTAAATCTTTAAAACTGCGCCAAGAATTAAAACAATAATCATAATAGAATATATATCTATGTATTTATTAAATACCTATATGTACATTCCTATGATTTGTTATAAATAGTCATTACTCTTGGGAGATTAGTTAATAAATACATTTTTAGATAACACAAATAACTACAAAAATCAACCAAATTTCTTGTATCATAGACCGGGATATTAAATTATATACTCTCATCCCTTGGAAATCGAAAGACCTTTTATTTTTCTTTCCGAATAAAACTTATTTGGACAGTCTCTGTATGAACAATACACTTCGCCGTGATGTTTATTCATTTTATAAGAAAAATAATCTGCACCACTATATTTTATAGTTAATATTACCACAACGCACAATAATTGATTAGTCAAATAACACAATTAATATCGCCGATTGAACACCTTCAAACAATGAAGCAAACAAAAAAGGCGTTATGAATTTTGAGCACAGATTACAAGTGATTTTGAGCATGTTTTGACGTTTTGATTATGTTAGGTTAGGTTAGCCGTCACCGTTATTGTGCAAGGTTGCCAAGAAAGTGGTTTGTGAAAAAAGTATATATTTATGGTATGATTTACATACATTATAATCTTTTTAATTGTACAATTCTTTTAATGTTAATAAAATTGATTTAAAACAAGTAAATATCGAATATTTGTATCTGTATAACTATCACACTTAATAAAAATGCTTATAAAATATTTGACCTATGATCGTAAATTGAAGGAAATATTATGCAAATTGACAACCCAGTTGATAAATTTCGCGAAGCAGCCCGAACAGAGTCGACATAAGACGATGGGCATTTAAATGGGTATGTCCACTCATCTCTCTCTCTTTTTACTGTTCTCTGTCAAGCTTTCGTATCTGTTCTCTTTATAATCTGTGACATTTTGACATATAAATATGAAATAAAGTCGGGATAGTGCACTGCAGTAATCGCGCACAAATAAGGACAAGCACTAACCTTAATAAAGTTTCCCTTATTCAAAACATCAAATGCGCATGCGTATATGTCACTATAAGGACAGCACTATTACTGCTTGACCTTATAAAAGTTCCAATAACTCTCTATTTATTCTTATAAGCAGGAAAGTTACTAAAAATGACATCATCGTCTTTTTGTCGTAAAAATCCTATAGATCTTTTAGGTCTCCGTGAATGTCACCCCAATATAAAACATGATAGTTAACAAAATAATAAGGAAATAAAAAAAGCGCAGTATTATTTAGTAGAAACTGGTGATTCCATGTTTTTGTTAGTATCTACAAATAAGATAAATTTAATTTAACCCAAACTGATACAGCTCGTGACATCCACTTTCTCTTACATGGAAAATAAATACATCTCCTCAATACGGAAACATATAATAAGATTACGAAAACGTGATTTTTCAATAACCCATAAAGTAAAAATTATTAGTTAAATGACCGATTAATATTTTTCAATCATCTATAATGAGCGAATGCATCTTCTACCGTATAATCAAAAAAAACAACAATAATTTGTTAGTGAAATCGATAGTTTCACATTTTAAATTTTCGTTGAAATGCATAATCACTTTTATTACATAAAATATAATAGACGCTAATTGGGATTTTGCAGGTCGTGAAACACTTGCTACTAGGTCAGAAAGATCCTCGACCTTCATAAAACACGAAAACCTCAAAAATATCACATCAAATAATAAACAACTTTGAAAGAGAAGTCGGTATAAATCAGGTGACAACTACATCATTAGAGCAGCGTAAAGTGACCTAATATGAATGTTATTTAAAATAAATTCATCTGTATAGTCAATGTGTTTACCAAACTTGGTTAAATTCAATGCTTTTCCAATAATTACAATCAAGATAACTGTGAGAAAAATCTTTTATCAATCAAAATCTATTAATTAATTATCTAAATCGTGTTTTCTAATAAAGCAAAACTAGACATTACAAATTCAAATATCGAGTTTCACCTCATTAAGAATGTTAACATTTTACATTTATTTGTAAAAGTACAAGTCTGTATCCGTTTGCAATTTTCACGATAATTAATAAAATGCCAAGTAGCAACCGAAAAAAAAAGTAGGTACACGTAAAATCGTGGTTAGGAATATGTTGAAATCAATCAAGATTACCAACGAATTATTGGTAGGTATTTTGAAACTGAAACGTGTCTGTTGGGTTCATCTGTACCTAAATTTCACAAAAGCTAAGATACTTCAATTAACCTTCGAAAAATCGGTAGTTCTGTATAGAGTAGGGAGGGTGATAATGTAGGCTCACAGCACTTAAGCCACATGTGACCCATTGTACATCCTCCCGAGAAGTTGTCCTCCTAGGTCATCGTCCATCCTATCCTTCCCAGGAAGGTGGACAGGTCACTAGGAGACATCTCCTTAATATCGGCAGGTGTAGACCTAGACTCACCGAACAAACACTCTCTTATTGACGATAACTCCAGACACTCGCATAAGACAGTTTCATCTTCCTGTTCACACCTGTCCACCCCACTAGCTCCATAGTATGGAGGTGTTTCCTTAGTTGAGAGTGGCCAGTCAGAAATCCTACTGTTAAACGTAGGTTTTCCCTGGTCATCGTCAAATATTTCTTCGTCGTCCAGGGTGATCCTGGCAAGACTGCATCCTTTGTAGCGGCCGTCGCTGAAATCATCTACAAGAAGTTGTTCGTCTGAGTACTGCTCTAAATATATTGCATTTTTAATATAACCACGAGCTCCGCCCACTAACAACCACAATTATGAAGTTGTCGTGACGCGTCGCTGTGGTCCGTCTGAGTTCAGCCAAAGATTACAGAATAAAAATATAAGATGTTTCACTCGTTCGAATTTATCGCGTAAAGCACCGATGCCGCTGGTCTGGTGACTTGGATGGTACAGTAGGTACGTCGTCCTTACTTGCATTTAATTTGGCATATTATACGGGACGTCGCCCGTCGAGCGCTGTTATTTCAGAACGGTGTTTATTGGTTGTTCGTGTTTTATATTTATGTTGTATAGATTTTTTAAATTTATTAATTGTTGAAATGATCAAAAAGTCATGTTAATATTTTTCTCTTTAATAACAAAGCTTAAACACTAAATATTTTGTAATATTTGCTAATACAAAATGCGGATTTATTTTTAGAATAAGGATATTATATAAACAAGTACATTACGCAAGAAAACACGAAAATTCAATTCTATAGCTAACCAAAGGGGAATTGGTCAGTTCCTTTTGGACGAACTAAATTTTCTTTTCATCATCCATGTAATTAATCTCCTTTTAAATATTATGACAGTCTCTATACCAGAGTTCGTATATATTTTACTCTCAAATGTATATTGAAAGATTTGAAAAACAATATAGATTATTCTGGTGGCTAATAAGCATATATTATTGAATTTGTGATAAATATCTGCTAGATAATCAATAAGTATCACAAAATTACTAAGATGCTGGATAAAAACTGTGAATTGATTCATTTTAAAAATTTATTTTTTAATTACCTCTTCAAATTCATATCCCGAACATTTTTCGAAATAATTAAAATTTAAAAATAAACCTTTGTGATAAAGAATCCTATTAATTTAAACATATATTTCTCTAATTACCCTTGTATAGTTTAAAATAAAATAAGCTTTTCCAACGGTCTCGTTATTGACAACAAAAGCGAGTGGTAAACATAATTTATGAGAGCGGCGTCCGTTTGGGACAGCAACTTGAATCAAACCGTCCTGGAGTGAAACATCTTATATTTTTATTCTGTAATCTTTGGTAAAGCTAACGTTCACAGTGCTGCGCCTTGTATTACTTTCTCTCTCTTTTGTACGTTTTGAGCCATACTTCTCTTCCGCTTGTTAAGCCTTATTTTTCGTTACCTTTTATAATCTTTTGTCTTCAGTGGAAAAAGATAACGAATAGTCGTCACAACTAAAGCAGTGTGCCAAATTTCAGATGAAAATTTCAAAGGGATAAAACAGAAAAAATGCTTATATTAATTACTGTTTTCCTTTCATTAATAAATGTGGTTGTAGAAAAAAGATTGTGTACAACATGTACGCAAAGCACCTTCCCTACTCACTTCTGCACTTTGCGTACTTGTTCTACAAACTACTATTTTGTGACTTCCATCTATAGAATGTAATTCTTAAACAAAAACCTCTAGTAATAAAAGATTATATAAATCTATATCTATACAAACAATAAAACATTATATCCTTATGTTATATGATTCGATTGTTCGTGTCATTCGATAAGATAAAAACAATTTTTCTTTTATTATTTATTATGAATGAAATTGAAACACGTCGATTAAAATAGAAAATTATAATCTGTCCATATCGAATGAATGTGAAAGTAAAACTACGGCTCGGACTTCTTCTAATAACCCGTATGTATTTCGATATTAAAAGTAAAGGGACCTCACTCACTAATATGGTCACTGGCCTCTTATATAGTAAAAGTTGGCAACAATATAAAGTTGAGATTTTTATCACAGACATTTTTTTGCGACAGAATCAAATCGATAAGTGTAAATAGTATGTAAATAAAAGTATTGAAGGTATATGTTGTTAGAAACGGAGAAAAATATTGCAAGTTTTGGTGATTTTTCAATAAGCTGCAGTTAATTTTCAAGTCAACGAAATATTGTGGAATATACTTTACTTCAACAGTTCTATCCTTTAAATTCAGGGGTGGACTAGGGCCTAGGCAGCAACGGAGGGAGCTGCAGTGCACGTGTTTCTATCGGACCAGAACCTACAAACATACACTAAATACCTGGACAGCAATAAGAGCTTTAAAAATAATGAGAAAATTTTTATTAAAAGTACATTGAGAGATTATTCATTTCCTAAAACAACTTCCAATCACTGGTTCAGTATTTGTAAAATACTCTACTTTTTACAATAATATCCAGTGAACAATAAATAATAAATAAACTACTGTTTTTCTTTCGAATTCGCAGCGTTCATCATTCGCCGTCATTTTGCACTCTTGCACTATGCTCGAAACTACCTCCTGAGCAGGTGCCGAAAAAACTGCACTCAGTGCACATTCGCTTGCACTAGTGTTCCAATGGAATATGAAATACTGGTGCAGTGCAGCCAATGGAACACAAATTTTGCACTCAGTTCAGATTCAGTGCACCCTAGTTTTGTCAATGGAAAACGCTATAAGAAAGAGCGGAGAATGGGCAATGTTGCCAGCTTTCATTTCCGTAGCTCGTTACGGCTTGGGAATAACACCAGATTTCCCTCTGGTGGCTTTCGCCTTGGTCCGCCTTTGCCTTTAATCTAATTGTAACTAGCTAAATCATAAGTTTTCTATAAAAAAAATGTCTTGGTGTCGCTAATAACTTGGTCACGAAATCTGCAATTATTTTAGAAACGGAAACATCTATTACGTATTTGAGTGCTAACACTTTTTTTTTAAATCCATCGCTTGTACTATAAATTTCGTCTAGCTGATCTGGTTTTTGAGATTTGTAATTTCTTTTTTCATCGTAACTCCAAGCCGTTCCCAAATTCTACAATATAAGACAGTAGTTTCATCACCTCTAATCGTTGGTGGTACTTGTTACTTCCGATGACACCTGTGGGCTTTTACGTAAACGATATTCATCGATACTCTGCATCGCTGGTACCTAAAACCATTGGCGGAGAGTGCTAGCGGCAGATATAGTTTGCGAAATAAAATTATTGCTACCAAAACTTGATTTCCTTTATGCTATTCGACTTCTCTACTTAACTGAATGAAACTTGATATTGGAAAAGTCTTAAAAATAAAAAAAGATTCCAGAGTACAAAATTTTCTTGCCTAAAAAATGCTCGTAATAATTCAAGTCATAGGCGTACACATGCAGAGAAGGACAGGGGTTTCATTCACTTTTTCCGTGATAGAATGTTATAACCTGAACTACTAAGGTCCATCAAAGAATTATGTTGAACCCTTATACGATTTTTTTTAAATGTACAAAATTTAATTCAAAAATCCTTCTCGACTATGTCAATTTCTTTTCGCTCTGGTTGTATTGTAATTCGATTAGTTTATTTTCCACGACACTGCGTAGATATATTTACAATTAATCATTCGATAGCCTGGGAGAAGTCGAGAGAAGAAGAACTTTCTTCTTTCTTACTTAAATGATGATCATCCATGGCGGCGTATATTTTAGTGTGAAAGTTTAAGCTGTGGGTTCATGAGAATCCAATGAACTTTGGCATTTTTTTTCAATCTCGTATCTTGCATTTGTAATAAATTGTGCAAAAATCTACTTTTTAAAAGCAATTCGATTATACAGGTATATAATTATTGCCCTTTTATAGTGGGATACGATCAATTATATTACTGATTTATGAAAAATTATAATAATCCTAATTATTCAGAGAAAACAATTATCAATACAACATTTTACCACAAAAACGACGGTTTAACATGATAAAGAGTTCAATGAAACTCAAAGTCAAACCACAATATATTTAATGTCCGTTGGGACTCAAAGCTTGCAACTAGTTTCGATAGCAATTACCATCATCAGGCTATAACAAATAGATAATGGTAGGTACCTCATTGTAAAGATCTAAAGAGGCAATAAAATTGATGTAACAAAGCTGCGATCAAATAATATTTACAATCAAGTTAACAATTAATAGAGAAAATTAATCTAAAATAATGAATCTCTAAGAACATCACTATCGTTAGTCCATCAAGTAGTAAATTTTTTAAAAAGGAACCTTCTTCCAATTTCTTCTCTTGATTTAATATAGGCATAAATTGGAACTTCTGGGCACTGTGATGAAATATTTTCCAATGGGAAACAAATGAATTTCATTAAATTGAACATACTCTCTACTTCAGTCTTTCCCAACGTGGGCGATAACGCCCCCTTGTGGGCTCTGCAGGCCTAAAGGGGGGCGGTAAGAGACCCAGAAAAAAAAGGGGGCGTTGTGTAGAGCTTTGGGGTCGATTTATAATTTCATCTACCTAGCTAGGAAGACTCTTGGACACCGACTGAGCTCTCGACTCTCGACTACATCTTGTGAACATCAACTAATACTAATTAAGATATAGCTCAAACTCGGTTCGATATAATAGACCGCGGGCAATCATGTTTTAACAAGTTTTTGTTAAATAATCCGATTTGTACATTCCTGTATCAATCGGCTGGTTCTATAATACTTGTTCTTGCTTGTCGAGTACGATTGGGCGTCGAATGAGATAAACGAGTTTATGCACGTTTGTCTTATTCCTGTTGGTGCGTGCTGCTCAGTGCTGCCAGACGTGAGGTAAGAAATTATCGAGCAGCGTTGACAAAATTATCGGATTTTTCAGAAAATTATGTTACACACAGAACAATTTAAAACAAGGGCCCTAATAAGAAAATATTATGCACGATTTTTTTAAAATTTATTTTATTAATAATAAAATGTTTCTGGTAAAATATAAAAACTTAAAAACATATATTATGTGATAAAATATATAAAAAAAGAAACAAAAACATACATTCTACTCATTTACTCTTCTAAACATTAACCCAACGTAACATCTCGAACAAAATCACAGTCAAAAAAATCATAAAGATAATAAAACCTATTCAAAGCAAACTTCGACATCGTCTTCATCGTCCTTAGTTCCTAACTTTCTTTTTTCCTACTCTTAAGTTAGTTTGAGGTTTTTTCATTCCACAATTTTATTAAATATGTTCACTTCGTTAAAAAGTACTACTTGATGGACTAATGATAGTGATGTTCTTACCCTTCCAGTTGTGAAATTTCATACAGGTAACTTTTATAATTTGTTATATTTAGAAACATTTAAAATATTTAAATGTCTCATAACTTTTGTCATTATAGTAGAGATTCATTATTTTAGATTAATTTTCTCTATTAATTTTTAACTTGATAAATGTAAATATTATTTGATCGCAGCTTTGTTACATCAATTTTATTGCCTCTTTAGATCTTTACAATGGGGTACCATTTTCTATTTGTTATAGCCTGATGATGGTAATTGTTACCGAAACTAGTTGCAAGTTTTGAGTCCCAACGGACATTGAATATATTTTGGTTTGACTTTGAGTTTCATTGAACCCTTTATTTGGATTCTAACCACATTTGAGGTATGGATGAACTCTTAGGGTTTAACATGAGCTAAAGCCTCTTAAAAAATAAACTATTCTACAGAATGATTCTTCATTAAAAAGCTCTTGCCTAATGAGATCCATAGTGGTATGGAAACTCCTAGGAAACCCCAATGAACTATATAGTCTATTTTTATGAATAAAAGAGTATTAAAATAATAGAGCATTCGTAATCCATAGGCGTATCAATTCTTTTTGTAGACATAGACAGTTAAAATATTTTTTTCTGTCGACATATTCAAAAAATGACATTTTACGTACTTATTTCCGGATGCAAAGTGGTCTATTTTTAATGCCACAAGGAACGTACAGAAGTCATTTATTTTTCGTCCGCCAACACATTACTTTTCGTCCGCTGTGGTTACTATGGTTACCTGTGACAATAACATTTTAACAGGTAAAGCACTTCAAGAAAGAAGTTTTGGAAATAGTCCTGCTGGAGCACATGCATCTGAAATTGCATCAAGAAGTACCCAAAATCAAAACTTGCCTCTTGTATCTTCTTCGACAGCAGGAATTAATATCAATAATTGCTCAAACTGTAAGTTCAATATTCATGTTCGAGAATAATTTATATTTTGTAGTATAAATACATTTGAAATTAGAATACATCTTGTTTAAATTTATTAAAATGATGATCCATGCTGTAGTTCGAAGAGTGGGACGTAGCCGAGGCCAGCAGGTGAGTGATTACTTTCCTAAAAGGTATGTAGAGGTCGACGAAAAAATGTAATATGCACCTCGGCGAAGAACTCGCCTGTTTGCTAGCCTCGGCTATCAACTTGCAGAATCGACTATAATAGACAGTTTTTCATCCTTGGTACATAGATAACTATTGTAGTTATACTCCGAGTATTTTCATACGAAATAAGAAATCCAAGTCGAAAGCAGAAGATGAACTGTCGCAACCAATATTCACGATGAGTGGCTGTATCATTTCATTCGTAATATTGCCCAGCTTCCACATTTTCTCTTCTTATTTAATCGTATGAATAGGGGTACAAGCATAAATTTTGCTATTGGTGGGAATTGACGCTTTATCAGGTCTCCTAACACCATGCATGCCTATTTTTTCAAAAAAATATAAACTTTACTTTTAAAACAACTTCATAAAATTTGAAAGTACGCCAAAACGCGCTTTACGTCATAAAGATGGCTGCCCCATGGTGTGACGTCATTTGTTTACGTTCTTATTCGTGTATCACGCTCTGAGTTCTTGTGACCTAATTTGTTTCTGAAAGCTTTAAAAATGGATAAAGCCGAAAAAAAAACTTTGTATTCCAAGTATTGCATTGTTCCAGTGTGTAAATCAACGTCTATTAAAACTCCAGACAAAATATTTGTTACTTTACCTGGTGGCGCAAGAAAAAATATACTTAAGATGGTTATGGTTACAAGCTATGCGTCGAAACAAAGACGATATTTCGACAAATACTACTTTTGTTTGTGAAGACCATTTTAATGTAAGTACCTACTTCTATGCTGATAATTTTTATTCTTAAATAGTTTGAGGTTATGTACCTATATGTCTGGGAATCAACCACACAAACATTATTTTCTCACGACCACACATCGAAATATGGTTGGTATATACGAGGCTTGTTCAATTGAAACCCATCTTTGGTCCAGGAAAAATTTATTGACAAGTACAGTTACAAATAACTACCACTAAAATTGAGGCACATATCCCACTGTTTCACCAACCGATGTATACCCTGCTTATAGAATTCTTGTGGCTGCTGCTGGAAGAATTCTTTCACAGCGTTTTGTACTCCTGCGTCCGACTGAAAATGGTTACTTTTTAACGCCTTTTTTAGTGGCCCAAAGATGTGAAAATCGCAAGGCGATAAATCGGGACTATAGGGTGGATGCTCTAATATCCTCCATTTCTTTCGTTGCAGATTTTCTTCCACTACGTTGGCAATCTGAGGCCGAGCATTATCACATTTGGACGGATTGTTAACAACAAACGCCATTTTAAAGTCACAATACTTAAAGTCGCTGTCAAATATAAACGAAATAAACAGATCAGTGTGATGTTTGCATACACTACTAATGTTGGAAAACTTCAGTTGAATGATTACAATTGTTTCCAAGGCTAACCTGACCAAAGATGGGTTTCAATTGAACAAGCTGTGTATTATATATAATACATAGTTCAAATCGTACTTACGATAATGCTTTAACTCCTCTTATTTCCTTTGCATTAAAGCAGCTGTTTGACTTCATAAATTCAAGCAGCATGAATGAGTCTACTTTGGGCAAGTTATCAGTTTGTGCTTTTACAAAACCTTCGCTAGCCATATCTTTACTCACAAAATATGAAAGAATCGTTACTGAACACTGAACTAGTAAAAAAAATATTTTCTTCTTAAAGTTTTAAAATATCCTCGGAAATATCGAATATTTATGTCCACTTTCCACTTTACGTTGACTTTTATAAATAAAAAAAAGCACACAAACACGTAATGGTCTCAAACAAACATATAATAGTATATTACGTAACGTGTGTGGTAAGGAGCATTTTACGCACGAATGGAAAAGTTACGCACGATGCCGCGTAGCGGCGAGTGCGTAATTCCGTGAGTGCGTAAAATGCTCTACAACACGAGTTACGTACTATACTTTACCTACGACCTACTTGTACTTGTATTTTTCATAAGAAGCATAAGAAATAACAGTTACGTAATTAGAGGTGCTTGGTAAACTCCATCTCTATTACTCTATTACCAATGAAATAAGCACAGTAAAGAACTAACGTTTAATCATTATTATTATATTGTTGATAATCGAAAGTCCATTTTTCAATTATAATCAATACATATACATAGCCCTTTGTGCTTTTCACAGTTAAACGTGGCCATATCTAATGTTTTCAAATAGTAAATTTTGAATACAATGGAGACGTCTATTGACAGTTGCTAAGATGTTGCTAGGGAAGCCGTGCGATTTACTTTACAGCTGTGCGTTTTTTTTACAGTGCGTAATAGCTGTCATTACATTGATACCGACTGTGTGTTATTGACTGATTACAGGGGGGGTCGTAGGTAAATGATATTTTCACGTCAATGAAGCATTTAATAGTTGATTAAAATACAATATGAAAACTACAGAACTACACAGAACCTAATGCAATACCGGCCGTATTGACAAAAGTAAACTAACATGAGATATGACGTGTTGGTCGGAAAATTCATTGAAATTTTAATTTTATTTTAAAATTTTGAAATAATTTCCAATGGAAATTGGTTTATTTCCTATTACTAGTAATTTTTGATATCAACTTCACTATTATAAATTAATATCTAAGCAAAATATGATATATGCGTGTACTCTATTGCTGCCTTTTCCCAGTTTTCAGGCTGCACATTATATACAGCCTAGAGGAGCAGAGCAAGAAAAATGTGGATTCTGAATGACGGCATCTACAAGTCCAATTGCAGATTGAGAACAATTTTATCGAAAAAAAGATAAAAAGTTATTCCTAATTATCAAATCCATAAGGAAGCAATTGCTCTTTTTAATAGCATTGCAAAATACATTGTAAGCCCGATTTTTCTATGCTAAAAAATCTAAAAAAGTTTATGGCCAATAAAATACCTTGAATATCTTTGTGCTTTTAAATTTAACGGTGGCTTACAATGTCCAGCCCATTATATCAATGAAAATACACTACATAGTTAAAAATTATAGGTATAAGTGTATTGTGGGTTTGATTAAATTATTTCTTTTTTACTTGTCGTGAGAAGAAAAAAAAGTTGTGATTGTTATGAAGTATAAAAACAAATTCAATAACAGGTAATCCATTTAATTTTATTAAATATCATCGTTGTAGTGTAGTAAATAGGAAATACTTTAATTTTTAACTTTCACTTTGTACATGAAAGGTTGTTGACTGAAACTTTTATTTTTGTTGGTGTAACGAATTTTCATCAATAAATAAAACATGATAAAAACAGATAATAGAGAAGAGACACCTGGACCATTCATAAATCTTGAGAAGGCATTTGATACTGTACGTAGAAAAAAAGTATGGGAAGGGTTAAAAGAAAAAGGAATAATGAAAGTTATCCAAGACATATACAGGATGGTCCTTAAGTAATTGTACATAGAAGTACAATCTAAACTTTAAAATATTGCGATTTGAATCAACAAGCCCTGATAAAATGTTGATATTAAGAGAGATACAGGGTGTTAAACATGGAACTTTTGTTTTTTACAATAACTTGAACGCTTTTTGACGTATATACACAAAAATTGGAGGTTGGGGGTTTTGTGATATAAAAAATCATAATTTTGTACCTAATTCGATGTATTTTGTAGAGGGCGCCACATAGGCCACGTATGCGGAATGAATGTACGAAAAACTTTTTCGCTTTTTACATTAGCGATACTTTTGTAAAAAATCATTAAAGCCACATCATTATATATGTTATGATTTTGACAGATATTTATTGTTTCGATAATATCTGGGTTTTTTAATACTTAGCTTGTATTTATTTAATGTCCAGTCATTATTCTTTGGACTAGAGGCATTGAAATACATCATTTTTAGTGCAAAATCGTCCTTCCTGATAATAAATTCAATATAGTGATCTAGTTGCAGCAGGACACATTAATTTTAGTTATATTTAATGAACTTCCTGCGAAAACTTTCAGCTATAAATCTATCTATGTTTGGTTTTCAATCATCATCTTATACAAAATAGCGTCAGTATCAAAAACATCTAGGATGTTATTAAACAAGGTCAATACAATTTGAAATTCCACTCTTTATAAATTGAAAAGCAATTTCATACAGAACCGGACCAGACTCAAACCTACACACTTTTGTAAAGCAAAAAGAAAGTGAAAGAAGAATGTAAGAATGGATATTTATTGAAAAAATTGTCTGTCGAAAATTTAATAACTAAAGTTGTAGAATTGAATAATGAAAGAAGAGGAAAGAAAAATTTAACAATAAAAAGTTAGAGTTTGATGAAATGGATACATTTAAATAAAGATTGAGATCATCAGAAAAGTATCCATGAGAATGTGAATCTTATTTAAAAATCAGCATTGCTTATAGTGTGTTTGTATCATATTGATAGCTAATGAACTCATTATACATTCAAAAACGTGTCTGAATTATTTTAGGGTAATTCAGATAATAAGTGTTCAGCTAGCAACTTTCGCTAGATTCTTCCTGTATAGTGGACCGCAGGTAGCGAAGACAATAGAACCCTGATATGGTTGAAATAATACCCTTCTTGTTGTGCGTCATCGATTGTGACGTATATCCGGGTTTTCGGCATGTCGTTCATTTTATTTGAATATTTTGACATAAAGTTAACCTTAAATTTAATAAATAAAATCATCAGGATCGTATTCAGCCAAATTAGAAAATGCTATGCAATTAATAATCACCAGCTTTTTTTTCTAACTGAAAATACTTGAAGACTTTCAAAATACTGATGTTTTTCTGTGTATTCATGCATATTTTTGTATTATTTATATAAATAAATCAATAAGATTAATATTCACTTTTCATAAAAAATAATTGACCGTGAACAACAAAGTACAGACCTGTCAAGAACTGTCAGTGTGACAGTAGAAAAAGACGTAAGACACATTGCCGCTACGAAAGTAACGCCTTCATAGTATTTTAAATTCTCGATTGATAGGTTGAGCTTGCGCGTAATCTAAACATCAACCAATCAAATTTTTGTAAGTCAAAGATTAGGGTTAAGATTTGTAATACATTCAAACGGTTCATTATTGAAATATCTAGATTAGGATTTATCACAGACCTGCCTTTTCTTCCATTTCTTCCTACGTAATGTGTTAAAAAGACATTAACAATCGATGATGCACACCAAGAGGGGTATTTTTTCAACTATACCATTAATTGTGATAAATTTGCTCATGACAGTGCGGTTCCATTCATGATATTGTTCACTTGCCACATCTTCTGTTCTTATTTATGCGTATGACTCACAACTCTCTGCAGACACTTTTGACAAAGAGTTTTGCAGTAATTGATGTAGGCATTCCAATTTATAAGTTTTATTGTTCCGTGATACGTAACCCTTCACTTGCGTCCTTATAGGTTCAATAGCATTAAGTTCGCAGTGATGGTAGTAAGTCGTAGCACAGTTATTCTACGTTCTAACGCCATTTCGTCAATTACATATTTTTTGAATTAAGGTGTGTACAGTCTCACGATTCGTAGTATCATACTTATTGTCCATATTTATTCGCTTTTGTAGAATTGAGATACAATTGATCCACCTATGATTTGTTGCGGTCTCAGGGTTTCTTACCTGAAATCCTGCTATCAATACGATAAAAATATACTATAGTCTGTACAGAAAGTACGAGGAGTAATAAATCATTC
>CAJUYG010001911.1:0-11554 GCA_910591675.1 Galerucella calmariensis
AAAGTAGTGTCATAAAACAACTATCAAACCACCCGGGTTTGATATAAGAAAAATATATCAAATACAATTCTTTCATTTACAAATGACTTGAAACCGTTGCCGTCACCTTCAACGTCATCTTTATGCCATCCTCATCAACGTCATCTACCTACCAGTTAACACCAAATAACTCCACTGGACCGGCAATTCTAAGTAATTTACAGAATGCAACAAATTGTGTTTCTAATATTAATATTTATAATAATAATAATAGTTTTTGGTTGAAGTTCTGTATATGTATGTTGAAATAAAATAACTTTTGAAAAATGGGTTGGCATACTTTTTTGTATATACGGTCGTAGAAAAAATAATGTTCCTAACTCATGCGTAAAGTGTCTTTCCGGTCCTTGACCGCTTGCCCAAACTCCGCTTTGCGTCGTTCGGGTGAACTGCAGTCGCGTGCGGGAAAGTATCACTTTCCACACTTGTTAGGAAAATAACTATTTATTAACAGATAACGTTTAAGCCGAACAAAATATCAATAGCAAATGTTACCACCTCTAGCACGAATAACTTCCTTCTTCCTTACACTTGAAATAAGCGACCGTATTTCATTTTGGTCAATTATAGTTACTCCGAGATTTGAATTAGATTTCTACTCACGTCATCCAGAGTGTTGATTTGGCGTCGTTATTTTCCTTCCAACGGTGTCCAGAGCTTTTCTATGGGATTCACGCCCGTGCTTTGAAAGGGTTGGACAATTCATGGTATTAATTTCCACCTCTTCAAGATAATTTCTCACAATTCGAGCATCCGGTCTTGCATTATCACGTATTAGCATGCTGCTGGTCTGAAATCTCGAATACGTATTTTCCAGCTGTAATGTTTTCATTTCCTCTACACATCTAACTAAATTAAGAATAGTGTTTGGAACTAATATTATTTTGACAAATGTATGTATTTTTCAGTGACAGTAAATTATGAACAACTTGTATATCAGTTATCCAATTATTCCGAAATAGAATATTGTATTGTACACTAGTTTGATATTGAATTCTTTTGATTTGGGCTCCCAAGTTGATAGGTTCAATCATGATATCCTAATTCCAAAGCTTAGTGGATTGAAAGTTACTTGTTGAATAGGTCACAAATGCTTAAATATGGTGGGTTATGTATCAAAATTGACTTAGAAACAACGGTAATAAACAAAAAAGAAGCAAAAGACTTAAATATCATAGAAAGAAAGATTCTTAGAACGATACTGGGGCCGAACATAACAAGAACTGGGGAAAGGAGACTCAAAACTAACAGAAATAGAAAACGAGTTGAGCAATTAGACAATCGTGACACAACGCCTAAAATGGACAAGACATATTATGAGACGAAAGCCTGGAGAAATGATAAGAAGAATAACGAAAGGACTCCTCTATGGCCGAGAAGAAGGAGAAGACCCAGAGAAATTAAGTTGAAGGAATCAGATAGAAGAGGATACAAAAAGTATGGGAATTAAAGAGTGGAGAGAAAAATGCAGAAATAGAGCAGAAGGGGAGAAAATAACTTGTGAAGCCAGGACACACAAGAAATTGTAACAATAAGGAGTGAAAAGAGAGTAATCCACCCTAATAAATGGATTTAAAAGCGCATTAGCGTTAGCCACAAAGGCTTGATGATGATGTATCAATATTAATAAATATTCTCTCAGGTGTACCACAAGGTTCCCATCTTGGCCCTCTATTGTTTAATTTGTTTGTGAATGATCTGACAAGGGATAATGCTGGGCAGTATTGTAGTTTGTTTTGCTGCCCTGTCAATCTCATTACCTGAATTTCCAAAATATCCTGTATACAAAGTATTTCCACAATAATCTTTTTTATTGTTCTGGCAGATACTTCATATCTATTTTAAGAATAAAAGATTCTATATAAATACGTTCAGATATTTTAAAGTCAATAAGAAACAGGATTCTCAATATTTGTGATAAACATAAACATAAAAAGTAGTTGGTAGAATACATTTCAGAGCATATGTTCCAAATGTGCTCCTTCAGCTAAAATACAATCATCCGCTTGACGTCTAATGGATTGCTGAGATCGTTTGAAAAAGCCAGGAGTGTTGGTATATTACATCCTTGTGCATTTGAAGATTTCCTAATTGAATACCGGGATTGTGCTAGCGAGTGATTATCAATATACATCGTTCAAAGGTCTGGAAAAACATTATCCGAAAACTCCTGTACGACAACTGAAAAATGTTGAGAAGTGGAGTTATGTATGCAATTAAATCTTCCAAAAGAACTGGAAGTATCACTGGTTGGTCGTTGGGAAAGAAAATAATAATAATGATAATAAATTCTTTATTGTTCACCATATAACAAGAAAACAACTCAGTACTACACTTTATCGGAAAAATATTGCAAACAAAAGGTTAGGTGATAGGTCTATTGACCAATTCTTCCCCACCAACCTTAATAAAGAAAACTAAAGGACAACCATACCAAAAGTTACCTAAGATAACCTAATAATTAATATTTCGATAACATGACATTAACATAACAATAATATTATAATAATATTAAAACCAATTGGTGTGCTGGAACAAGCTCCTTGACTAAACTCAACTGTATTAAAACAAGTCCTTACGCAATTTATTGCTGAATGCTGCCAGTGACAGCGAGAACCTTGGCACATCCAGGAGATGGTGTATGTATATTTGAGTGACATTTACTGATATCCAGAAGATCTATTGTAACCCCTCACTTCTACTTGGTTCCCGAGGAAGGTCCCAGAAACTAGTAGCTCTATTTCCCGGAGGAATTTTAGGATATCTGCAGGCTTTAACTAAATGTCCCTTTTATGTCCAAGTCCAATAATCTCCTAATTTTTGTACCATAGGATTTTGCATTGATGTGCAATGGATGGACGTTTCTTCTTCCATGCCACAAAATCTACATTCTTCCTCCTCCATTATTTTGAGCTTTTTCAGGTGTCCATTCAGGAATCAATATCCCGATAGTATCCCTGTTAAAACTCTTACTGCAGTTTCACTTTGACTTGTGCACTCATTACATCTCAACCAAGCAGAATCTTTGATTGTCTAAGTTCTACTAGATATTTTCAATGGTCAGATCTTTTCTTTTTTCAGCACTGCTTATTTCTTGCAATATTACATTGGAGCTGATACCACAAAAGGGTTCCGGCCAGTGTGTTTCAGTCCCTTTCAGTCTCTTTCATTCACCAAAAAGTTGTAGATTAAGAGCTTGTATCCGCAGAGATACTCCCATTTAGTTTTTGGGAAGGGGTTGAAGGAATCATCAGGAATCATCTGCAAGGATGTCGCTTAAAGTTTCTGCATAAGACACGTCAGTCGACTAAAACCTAAAATGAAAAAATTGTTCAAAAAAATATGCACGTTGCTTGTTTGAACGACACTTAGCGTCTAAAGTTTCAATAAAATTTATTTCCGTTGCCTCTATCTGTCGTTTTCGCATGATCATTACAATCTCCGATTTTTAAATTCTTTAAAACCACCAAGAGATCTTTTTTACAAAATGAAATATGTCAATATCAATTTTTGTAGACATCCCATTCTATAAAATATATATCTACCTGTTGAAAAATCCTGCAGATGACATAACAGTCGATGACAAAATTTGCTGACTATTCAACGTTTCTTTACTGTTACGATTCTCGTTCGTGTCGAAGGGATCTGCCGCCCCTCGGTACGAAATATTCGATTTTAGTCATTGGCAGGCCTCGGGGGAACGCGATTTTTGTCAAAATATATATTTTTAAAGCGCAAGATTTACATATTTTAATAGATAAACTGGAATATTCACGTAAAAATTCGATATAACTGTTATTTTTGAAAGAAATATCAGTGTTAGATAATAAGAAAACTTCATAAAGAAAATAAAAATATGAAAAATAGCTTATTGAATTGGAAATGGCGTTTAGAAAATACTTAGGGTATCTTTTTGGGATCTGATTAAATAAACCTTCTATCTACGTTTTAAGGATATGTTTGACTGACTGAATGATAAATATTTTATTGTATTCTTATAAAAAACAACTGTTTTCCGAGCGGAAAATTCTGAGTGACATTTATAACGTGAAAATTGTGTTTATAGTGTTACTAAAATTGGAATTTTCTACTTCTGTTAGTATTAGAAACTTTAGTTCGGTACACCCACGTTCACGTGAAAGGCGGCGTTTATATAGAAAGGAAATAAAGCGATAGGATGTATGTGAAGTCAAAAAGGCAGTGGCTGCGGGTCCGAGTTCGCACACTTAATTATTCTTACTACTTGTCCGACATCGGACATTTGATTTCAATTGCTATATGTCCGAGGCTGGAGCCATGAACGTTGATCCGATGTGGGATACTGAAAAAGGTAGTTATACTAAATGTATAATCCGGTAGCCGAATTAATTGATAAGCAACACTTGCGAGTCCTAATTTGTTTATTTTGAAAATAAGTACTGTAGAAAAACAGAATAAACAACACAATATAAATATGTACTCATAATTACATTTTGGTATTGCTAATGAGTACCTAAATACTAATCTTAAGTGAGTTTCTAAGTTCACTTAGTTTTAAACTTTTTGGAAGACCAATGGCTGTTAATGAATGTCCTTTTGGACGCCTCCTTCCTCTTTTTATTCGAAGAGGCATTTTTATGTTTGCTACTCTTTCTCTATCATCTGAATTGCTTACAATTTGTAAGTCATTTAAATCAATATTTGTAAGATTTGTTTCTGGATGCTCTGTTGTAAGTTTTTTTGTTTCTCCTTCGGTGTCGACGTTTTGAGGTAACAAAATGTTTTCGTCATTTTTGACGTAGATTTACAATTTGGCCCATTAGTTATGAATCACCCTGTATTTGCTGGTTTACCTAGTATTTGGTCTTTTGCCATTAGAATTGCTCCTAAACAACTATCCACCCACTTTCCTTCCATCTCCCTCAAACCCTTCTTAATCCTTTCTATCCCCTACTCATTGACTTCTCCAATATCCTTCAGGATTACCGCCTCATTCCTGACCTCCTTTTCCATTTCCCTATCTGTATAAATTGCCACCTCCGTCCCATCTGCTCTCACCCACGCGATCATCTTCCTCAGCACCCCCATCTCCACATGCTCAAGCCTGTGTAGCCCAACGCTGACCTTGCTCCCCACTTCTTCTATACATTACGTATCTTAAAAAGTATGATAGCGCCCCATAATTGCGGGTTATAAATAATCGTTAGACGGTCAATACATTTATTTGATAATTAAAAGTTATTAAGAACATTTTAACCATTATTAGTTTAAATTATAATATAAAAAGAATTTATCGTCAAATAAACATTATAAATTGAAGTATTGACTGGACTATGACAGTATTTATCCACAATAAGCAGGTGGTGCCGGCGAAGGGACGGCTCCTTTAAAAAAAATAACAGTATCGTATCGTATTACAGTCAAACAAAAAGCCGGCAACTTTAAGTTCGCACAATATCTCCTACGTCAAGTATACCTACTTTCGGTATTAGATCGAGATTGAATCACAATACGAATCACCGCAAGATAGAGGTGTGTAAAATCATCAATTAGTCACACAATGAAAGAATTTTGAAATTAAAACTAAAAAATTCACGAAATTTGAAAACTGATTTTCTTAGAGAAAGGTTTTACCAACAATATTTTTCGTGTATAAATAAAGCATTTATCGTAAACCAAAAAGCTTGTCCTGTTTGCGGATTATATTCCAGTTTCACCAACTGGAATACGAGAAACATCTGCCAGATATAGCCTAAGTTTTTACCTCAATACTCAAATCTCTAAAATTCAACTAACGGTATGCAAATAACCAGCAAAACGATTTCTAAAGGGCCTCTAAAACCCAACTGATATGATTTCGATATCTCTCGAAGATATATAAATGTCCCTTTATAATTCCAAAGCTGCAGGACAGAGCAGTATTTGATTCATATCAATAAAAATGAGGCTTTATGTTTGTTTATTTCAATTAACTACACCGGAAAAGGAATGGGAAAAATATGAATAGCTTAAATACGAAAATTTGGTCGTTTGGTAAGAGCCTTGGGACAATTTTATTTTAAATAATTTCAATGTCGACACACTTCCAGTTACCGTAGATTTTTGCTTGTTTATTTTAAACAGTGTGCTAGAAGTCCGTCTTGGGATGGAAGTTTTTATCACAGATCTATAAATCCGCCCAAATGTTATAATTTACGCAAGCATTGATAATAATAACGTTTTCCTACGATCACATAGGAAAGTGACATATATCGCACTGTCTAGTTCGGTGGAAAGTGGCCTTTATTCATACGCGTACGGAAAAAAACATCCGTACGTGTACGGATAAAAAAGCTGTCAAATTTTTATTAAGATTGACCACTGGCAAGGTGTCAAATATATAATTTTTCATTAGATTTACCTATGTAATATCTAAATTTAAAATAAAATAATCGGCTTTGTTAAGAAGCTGAATTTGTTTGGTGAAATCTGAATAGGTGTGAGCCACAATAGACTCTTGTGAGTCGCAGCGGAGGGCCTTATAGACCCACTCACCACAAACCTAACCTATCTAAATTTGAAGCGATCTATTTAAAAAGTGAAATTTTTGTCATTTTCTTGATTAAAAAATATTTAGGGCGCGGTCGAGGATCGAACCCGCGAACTCTTCGTCAGAAGTCCGATGTTGTACCAATCACCTGTTATAATAGTAAGAAAATGTAATAATCTTGAAAGGTATTCATGATAAGTATTTATGAAGTATGATGAACAATAATAATTTCACTTTCAATTTCTATAATTATCCAACCAATTAATAATTGTAATAACCTACCTATATTATATAGTTAAACTACTTGAATTTTTGTCACTATTGATAGTTATTGTTAATTTTGAAATCAATTATGTTGACTTTAATTGTAACATTTCGTGTATTAATATGTCAGGTGTTGATTACACATCATATGGTGAAATTATCACGTGATCGTAGGAAAAATAATACTGTACATTACTCGTGCGAAAGTTATTTCTCACACTCGTGTGATTGTCGCTCTCGGCTCATGCCTCGTGCTACAATATTTCCCACTCGTGTGAAAAATGTCACTTTCCGCACACGTTATGTAATATACTATTTATCCAAATTATTTACTATTATCGTTATTTTGGATAAATTTCTAGTATACATTTGTTTGAATATTTTGCTAGTCTATGTGCTGTATGCATGTAACTTGTAATAAATAAAGTATTATTATTGTTTATTGTGATAGGCAAGCGTTCATAGTATCTATCTAATCTACAGATTCAAATGAATGTAATTTGGAAGTATACCTAGTTGTACGTCTTGGTTATTGAATTAAAATATCTGAGGTTTAACACTAACAAACCCAATATCATACCTAGCTAAATTGAACAAAAAACTAATAAATAAGTTATAAAAAGGCTGAACACTAGAGACACACACTTATGGATGGTTTGTAAAATGGAAAAAGGAAGTATGTTTCAAGTAAACTAACTAACTTATCAGTTATTGAGAATTTTCTTGAATTAAACATATTTTTGAGTAAGTACCTATTTTAATTTTGCTGATACAGACAATAATCATCTGAATTCGTTTGTTAAAATTACTAGTAGAAATTTGCCTATTGTCGTATTTAATAAAGCATTAGAATAATTACAATTATTCTGCGATATCTATAACTTGTAATACTTTATTTATGTGCAATAACGTTAATGAAACTACAGCCCTGCTCAGTTTAAATGCTCTCGTGTGCTTTTATTTACATAGTGCGTAAATGAAATCTGAATAGAACTATATTATTTAGTTCTGGTCTACTAACATATAACTAAAATTGTTTCCTTGGCGTCTTCTTTTCTTAATAAACATGGAGAAATAAGGGAATCAAGATATTTCTGCGAGCATTTATCAGTATCTTTAACTAAAGCACCCCAAATGAAAAGTAATTTACCCTCTGATAACCTATTACCACAACACACACATAAAAATATTATTATTTACCGAGCACCAAAATTATTTCGCGATGGGCTTTGCCGCGAGCGGAATAAGGTGCAATGCTTATAAATGTCTTCAACACCATGGTGTATATAAATTTTTTTCCACGACTAGCCAAATTTAGGACAAAAAGTAAAAATAATTCACAAAGACACCACGAGAAGCGTTTTACTCGTCGTCTGACTGACAAGTACACTGTCATTTTTCGATATATTATTGTAATGTTTTTCTTATTTATTTGAACTGTTTTTACCGTGGGATAAAATTATACACTCACTATGGCTAATTACTATTGATTTATTAAAGAAACACTTACACACTATAATAAACTTAATTTATATACACACTACTTAATGTCTACTAATTTATCTACACTCGGTATAATAATTGTCCTAATTTATCTTCAACACTATTTATATTCACTATCTGTTCACTCACTGTATACTGAAACTGTTTACCGATTCACTGTATACTGAACAACTCCTCGACTCACTCGAAAACCCGCGTATATATAGTTCTTTGCAGCTCTAGAAAATTCTTGAATATACCACCTCTGCGTATACTTTATAATTCGAGAACATTCGCGATAAACCATTGTATGGCCTGGTACGCTTCGAGAACAGTCTGAATATTACCTGCGAAAGAACCTTTCTAGAAAGGTCGCATTCATAGTTTGCAACAGGACCGGCTTCTGAATCAGTGAGCTCGTAACATTATGAACATTATGTCATCAGTCATTCTTGGTTGAGAGCGAATTTTAAACTAATGGCATTTTTAATCAAATAATTTTATCTTGATAGGTGATTTCAAGCAGCAAATATGTTAAAGACAATCTCCTGGGTATACAAAATTATGTTGCACAAGTTTTTGTTGAATCCATGAATTCTCAAAATATTTGAATTTGTCCATTATTGACATTATTATTATTATTATTGGTTTATAATAGAAAATGATTAACCACTAATAGAGAAATTTAACTTCTCAGTTAGGTAGAAGAAGCAATATTCACAGCTAGTGGAAAAATGTATTTTTACTTTTTCAAACCGGATGAATGATCGTCCGGCAAATCGTAAAAAGCACTTTTTTTTTAAATTATTTACGTATATTTACGACAGCAAAAAAAATTGGCAAAGGCAGTGTAGACTGAATCTTCCAGTGGGATATAATTAGAAGTTTGTACCTCGACAGCAGTCTATTTTTCAGTTTGGGTTGCTTTTAAAGTGTAATGTTAACGAGACTCTTAACCAACACTTGTTTTATGTACTAACCACTATCACGCGCTGTTGTTTGTTTTGTTGTCCTGGAACTTCCATTGTGTCACACTGCATTACATAAGGTATGCTGACAATATATTATTTTTATAACTATACATTTACAACAAAATATTATTTTTATAGCTGCCTTTAACATTTATACATGGTGAACCATTTTAGTAGTTCTTATAAGCTAAATGTATTTCAAAATTAATTTGAAACATACAGGGTGTCCAATAAAGTGTGTCAAACCAAAGTTTATATATAGTCAGATGAATTTTGTCTCCCTAGAATTTCTGATATTTTAGCCACATAGAAACGTCCGTTAAAATCCTTTAATATGTCACAAAAATTATCTCAGACGTTGCGCAGCTCCCAAAGGATCTAACAAAAAACATATTCGGACTAGAAAACTCTGATATTCTGTGTTTTCTTTGATATAAAATGCTTTTTGTGATCAACATTGTGAAAATAGAAGCAAAACTTCATTAAAGCTTCCTTTGTTTATCACGTAGAATTTAATTACAGGGTATTTCGTTAGAAAAGTACAAATCCGGCGTTAATTTATAGTTTTGGACGCACTAACTTTCAAAAAATTTGATAACAGACGTAAAGCCGTGGTCACATTGTACTGTTTTTCCATATTAAAACCTATAGTCAAAAGCGCTCTTATCCTGCGGGTTCAAAGGTCACTAACCATATGTATCAAATCATACAGATGTTACAAAAATGTGAGATTACAAATATACCCCGAGAAAATAATGATGGTTGATGTTTCCTGCACACTGGTTGACGAATTTCCACTTTTTCATTCATTCTCGAAATAATCTATCAGATTAAGTACCATTTTTTTTGCTTGAGGATGTAAAATACCGGAAAATTGCTTCTTATTATTCATATTGTCACTTTGAATTGTTAAAGTGACATAACTGACATTTAAAAAAAACTTCGCTGGTGAAAGACTATTTAGAATCGCTGAAAACTAAATACATATCCTTTTTTCTCCCGTCAAAATTGCATAAGTGTTTTATTCATCTTACGGATTTTATTTGGAAGTTATAATTAAACGCAATAAAAGAAAACAAAAACGGTGAGTATGTCTTTTTTGAATCGTATGACCCGCATGATAATACTGCATTTGACTATAGTTTATTGGATTTTCTGATATTCTGAAGAAAATAAGATCAAATCCATCTAATTATAACAAATTTAGTTTTACGTCTTGATAGTTGGGCATTTGTTGAATGTATTCCATGATTGAGTATACACATCTCTTTACAGTTTCATTATTTGATCATCCAATATGTAATATGGGGTTTATTTTAAATGGACCACCATGTATTTTAATAATACATAATTTGGAAAGTAGTAAGAGATGTAGCATATTCAATACAAAGAAATCCACCTTGGTCAATATGATGACCTAGCTGACCAATTACACTTCCCCAAAAAATGAACGCACCACCTTGAAACTATAAAATAATTTGATCTCCTTTTTAAGGATCCCTATTTAGAATTAATTTTTGTAAGCCCCTGGTATAGACTGTTTCTGGCAGTGCTTAAATTTATCGTTATCTTTTTTTTTGATAATTACAAAAATAATTTAAAAAATAAGAAATAAACCAATGTGGTTTCCATGTGTAAGGCACATATTTCTTTTCTTCAAATATTGTTTTTGTACGACCACTATGGAAAGTCGTCTTTTGTGCCTTGAAAAGCAACTGCAAAGTTGATGTTTTCTTAATTTGACATTATTGGCGCTCTTAAGCAGAAAGTAACTTTGGCGCACGCCTAATTTCATTTATAGATGAATATATACTAGAATAAAATATTTTAGTTGATTTTCTAATATGTTGAAGCATCCAACAGTATTTCCCGTAATAATTTAATGAGAAATAGGGAAATATAAAAAAATATCTGACATTAATGTAATAAGTGTTGCCTACGTACATAGGTACACGAAACTGCAATCCGGAAACTGCTAAGTACAAACAATGGCAATTAATTTTATTTTGGTGTGATCGTAGAAAAAATCTTGTGTGTATTTCGAGCAGAAAGTCCTTTGGTAGTCTCGACTGCCTCAGTACTACTTTCTGCTCTTGATACACAAATAGCTATTTTTAACAAAGTTCATTGAATTTGTTTATTATGGAATGGCAAAATCGAAATTTTATTCGCGATGAATGTGCTCAAGCCGTATCACTACGGGAAGATGGCTGGAGCTATTGAGGAATAGGTAAATCAAATATTACTTCATCTCCTCCACTTTATTTCTGACCCGAGTCGGTGAAGGGGG
>CAJUYG010001911.1:11654-30664 GCA_910591675.1 Galerucella calmariensis
GATGAAAAAAAAAACGCGCACATAACCGATGTGTGCTTAGATTAACTGAGATCTCAGTAAAAAAGAACGCACCTATTAACCTATTTTTTTCTTGTTACAGCTACCAGAGGGAGTGCAGTTGACGTTAAGTGAGCTGCGCGAAATGGCGTGTCAGCAGCAAACGCAGATTGAATCACAGCACCAATTGCTGGCTGCCAAAGAACAAAGGCTTAGGTACCTGAAAGAGCAGGAGGCGCGGCAACAGCGCGTCCACGCTGAAAGCGAACGGTTGCGCAGGTTGAGGGATCGCGTCGATGCGCAAGAGCTCAAACTGCGTAAACTTAGAGCGCTCAGGGGGCAAGTCGACCAACAAAAGCAAAATAATATTTCTCTCAGTGAGTATTACATACATTTTTTTTCTACTATACGTTTCGGATTATTAAAGCAACCATCAAATATTATGTTTGTAGCTTAAAAACAGTAAGTCTAGTTTCTAGTTGAAGAGTAATTTCATATATGCGAAGTCGACAGAACTTATCAAATCGAGTATTTCAAGAATGGAATTCAGTTCCGTATATATATAAAGTTGTCAATGCCATATCTGTGAACTCGTTTGAAAACAACTATGTGTCTTTCAGATCAGTATAAAAGGAAAATATTTTTCTGTATTCTTTCGATTATATTCGACACTATTGGTATTGGATTTAATAATTTTCATTGACATTATAGCAATTTTAAGAGAGTTGGAAAACATTTTTAAGTTATACATTGAACATATGTCAGCTAACTCCCTCTACAGTCTATTAAACCTATTTTTTTGGACTTTTTATCACACATTACGGACCAACTACGAATTTTCAGCATCATTGGATTTGCACGACCGCATTTCAATTCACCGATCTAGTGAATAACAAAATTGATTTCCCTTGTGCAGAATCTCCATGACGCTTATCAAGCCATTGTTCGGCTTCGACAATATGTTCCCCATCAAAAAACAATATTTAATCAACACACGCAATTCTTTTTATATTCTATTGTTTTCGTTATTACAAAACAAGGCTAATTTAAACCACAGAACTAATTTTTTACATTTGTGACGTTAGGTAGATTTTTTGGACGTTGGGCGCCAATTTGTAATATTAAAAAAGTTGATCGGATAACGGCGTTAAGTAATATACTTTTGGCACTTATCTGAGATATTCCTTTTAAAATGCTAATCCAACTTATTGAGACACTAGGTCTAGCTATACCATAATGAAGGTGTTGGCTAGGTCACCAGGGGTGTCCTGGATGCAGTGGCGAATTCAACACTTTTTTTTGGGCTGTGATGGGAAAATCATGTTCGAATGGGTCCTAACCAATACCCTGACAGTGTTGGACTCATCCCCAAGGGAATGCCTACCAACCAAACCCACCTCAAGCTCGCCCTTACTCTCGTCTCGGAATCACTACCCTAGCATACTTCAAGGCGGGCGGCGGTCCCTCACACACTCTCCGTCATCTACTCCCTTCTATCACACCTACCTCTCACATGCCTTCTCTTTCCTAATCATGCTCTCCACTAGATTCATCTGTAACACTCTCCATCCATCCTCTAAATTTTATCTTCACGCGGTCTGCTTTCTCCTTCCTCTTATTTGCCCAGACTCGTCTCTCCCGTCTTCATCCACTCCCTTCCTTCCCCTACTACATTCTGTCTCCCCTGGCTTGTGTCCTCTTTCCCCACATACCCTACAAAGGAAGGTCTGCCGACAGTCTCTGCCCATGTGCTCCACGCTCTAACATATCCAGCATTTCCTTATATCTGCCCTCCTCTCTCCCCTCTACAATATTTACCCTATTCCAGTCCAACTTAATCTCGCATTTTCCTTTCTCGCTTTCTCCCATTCCACCCTCACCACCGCCATTTTCATCCCGTTCCTCTCTCTCACCACTGTCATCACCCTTGTCGCTTCCCCAATCAATTCCTTTATTTTCTTTCTCACCACTTTATCTTCAATCCACGGGTCTATCCCCACTATCCTAAAGGTTTTTGTTCCTCTTCCCGCTTCCACCGCCCTAGCTTCTGTTACCCATTCCACATCCCTCAGAATTCCCCTGACCTCAATCCCTTTCTTTGCCACTATAACCACCTCCCTGTTCCTTGAGACTCTAAGTCTATCCACCCACTTTCATTCCATCTCCCTCAAACCCTTCTTAATCCTTTCTATCCCCTCCTGATTGACTTCTCCAATAACCTTCAGGGCTACCGCCTCATTCCTGACCTCCTTTTCCTTTTCCCTATTTGTATAAGTTGTCTCCTTGGTCCCATCTGATCTCACCCACGCGATCATCTTCCTCGGCACATCCATCTCCACATGTTCAAGCCTGTGTAGACCAACGCTGACCTTGCTCTAAACTAAATCGACCTGGGGCCCATATAAGGGCGGAGAAAAACCTTCAATAAGGGAAAGTAATACAAAAACTTTAACAACGGAGCCCCCCGAACCGAAGCTTCGCGGGTCAATTGACCGTTGGAAATTGGCCTTTTGGCGAGAGGTGTAATAAAAGTGGCTAATCAGCCGTCGATCAGTGATTAAAGAAAAACTTGATGTATAAATTTGAGAAATAGACGAAATATGTCGATATCCAGAAAACATACGGATATTTCAAGACCGTTGCAATAATATGTTGGACAGAAAACTTCGTGCTCTTATCTAAACCGTTCTATATCATATTTCTATAGAATATTCTAACTCATTTTTTATATAAAGCAGATTGAAAAGAATTACGACTCTTCTTATAGCGTATCATATCGGTGTCAGTGCTTTCTCGTTCGTAGCCGCTATTCTATACCGGAAACCATTCTCTTGTTGACCGTGGAAGTATTCATTTATTTGGAATAATCCTTGTTATGGGAAACCAAGCTCCTTCTTACGAGGGATATCTGAATATATGAAGTATTATTATATGTTTATTCACAAACATATATGTAATGCTGTCATTACTTACGTCATTGAAGGTTGGAAAGTGTCATATTACACACCTTTACTTCCCGCCCTGACTCCCGCCCTCTAAAATAATGTGATCGTTACCTAATATTATCTATTTTAGATGAATATTTTTTATATTTAAAATATAACTTATTGATAAATATTATAATACCTATTTCTGGAGGGGTACAATCCATCAATTCTTCATTGGATGACATTTTTCTTAATTTTTTCTTCGCGAACTTAATATCCATCAGACTTTATCTGACATTTATTCATTATATTGGTGACAGTTGTCAAATGTAATATTTTGGGTGTGTTCAGAACGAAACACCTGGGATCCACTCCAGTGTTACACTGTTCCGAGTCGCCAGTCTTCTAAGTTCTTCGCCGCATTCCCATACCAGCCGAGATGTTACCTGAATATTAATTTGGGAGCACCTATTTTAAAAAGTGATAGATGATTGAAAATTGAAGCTCTTATTAAAACAGAAAATCAATCTCACAAAAGTAAGTTTAACCTCTTCAGCTAAATTATTCACAATTGTTGAGGAATCTATTTCTATTGCCACATCCCGATGAATACTCATATTGTGGAAGTATGCTAATAAAAAATTATTGTACCTTTATTGTATTTTCTATGGGGAGGGTTTGAACCCCCAAAACCCCCCCTTATATACGACCCTGTATGTATTCTTGAATAATTGTTTGTAATCGTCTATTTTTACTCAATTCAATTTATATTATCCATGTCGGCATTTCCTTCTCACCCGTTACCCTATTCTATACCGGAAAACATCTATAATCGTTCATGATTTATATCATTATAAAATACCTACATTGAATAAAAAGTGTAGAGAAAGCAGAACATGTATTTGCTTATTTTCTTCTCAAAACGCCGCTGGCGCTTTTTTTAACGTATCTACTTAGTAAATGGAGAGATTGAATTTTTTTGCCCCTCGTAACAAACGCACTTTAATAGAAATAAAAAAATGCGAAAAGAAAAACGAGACTAAGAAGATAAAATGAACATATTCGGAAGGAAATGTATTATGGTTGGTTAAGCATGAAACAAAACAGTTGAGTGTTGTGTGTGTGTATGGGTATGAATATAACGGTTTCACGTAATAGTCTTGCTGGAATATACAGTTTTTTTTTTAAATCTGAAGGAAACGCGGAAAACCAATTCGTTTTTCTCAATAACATATGCTCATATTCAGCAAATATAGGCCAATCATTGCTCGAAGTTTTTTATCATCTAATCCGAGGAAGTTAGGACACTAACATCAAATATTATGTACCTGCAGCCCGCACAAAAAAATTGTACCAAATCTTATAACCTATAACATACTGAAAGTAGATTTGAAAAAAAAATATTTCAACCCTTTATTTTCCAAAAATTGTTAACACATTCACTGCCAGGAGCACATAGTGACGATTGACCGTGTGCCACCTCTTTACAATCACTGTGTGCTAATCAACGCCTCTCAGGCGGTCAACGTCATACTTTTGTTAGTTTATTAGGTTATGAAATTATCTTTGTTGTGCATACATTAAAAAAGTAAAAAATAAACATGGTTTAATAAGAATCAATATTATAAAAACAATAGTACATTGTTTACCGGGTAGGAAAAGCTTAACATTCCTGGACGACTGTGAAGATTGCTAAGTCGAGGCGCAAGCCGAGACTTAGCAACACAGAGTCCAGGAATGTGGCTTTTCCTACGAGGTAAACATACTATTTTTCCGCAAATCGTTTAAAATTCGACAGATATTGATTGATTTAAAAAAAAAACGCGATAATTTTATTCCCAAATAAATGGTGCTTTGAAATTCCTAATAAAATTACTTGGGTTACTATGGAAACGTATTGAGGTTGAATTGTCAAACTTGACGCTTATAAATTTAATTGCTGGTGTTCTCGAAAGTAAAATGATAAGTGATGATGAAATTTCCATTCCTGGGACTCCTCCAGAGCTGGTTGAGGCAGTGAATACTGCTTCATTAGAATTATTGCCAAAGAAATCAAGAGAAAAGTACGAAAATGTTGTAATGGCATACTTCCTAGACCTTTGTTTAAAGATGAAATCTTCAACATTATGGGCCAATTATTCAATGCTGAAGTCAACCCTTGCACTTAAACACAATGTAGATATATCTACATACTCAAAACTTCGTTCTTTATTGAAACGGCAAGCTCAAGGTTATAGGGCAAAGAAATCTAAGATTTTAACGAAGGAAGAAATTGAAAAATTTATCTAGGAAGCTCCAGATAAAGAAAATTTAATGATTAAGGTAATTTACAAGGTTTTAATTTCTATTTAGATTATAGCTTTATTTATTTTTTAGGTGGCTGTAATATTTGGTATTTCTGGGGCCTGTAGAATGGATGAGTTAGTCCGAATGACTGTACACGATATAGAAGACTTAGAATCTAAGCTTTTAATCAGCATACCTGATTCGAAAACCAACAAACCAAGATCATTTGTAATTAATCAGATCTACTTGAATGTTTATCGAAAGTATGTTTCGTTAAGACCAGAAAATATGAACAGTGACCAATTTTTCTTTAAATATCAAAGCGGAAAGGGTTGTAGACAAGTGGTAGGAATTCATCAATTTAGAAAAATGCCCAAAATAGTTGCTACTTATTTGAACTTGGTAAATCCGACAGAATATACTGGTCACTGCTTTCGTCGGTCTTCTGCAACAATATTGGTTGACTCTGGTGCTGACATAACTAGTTTAAAGAGGCATGGCGGATGGAAGTCATCAAACGTTGCTGAAGGATATATCGAAGAATCGCTTAACAATAAGGTTGAGGTGGCAAATAAAATTTTCACAGTACAAAATATTCAACAAAATGACCCTACCACCCTGCATGTTGTCCAAAATGTTTCTCATAGTTCTAAGAGTGTTCCTCCAATGTTCAATAATTGTACTAACTGTCAAATTACTGTAAATATAACAAATTGATCTTAAGAATGTATTCAGAAATGTATTCAGCAATGACTTGATGTTTTCAAAATATAAATTAATTCCTTATAAGCAATGTGTTTTCAATCATTTATGTAGAACACTAACAACTGTACGGAAATATCATTTCCTTACAGTAAGGAAATTACATTTCCTTACAGTAAGGAAGTCCTGACTTTTTCTTCAAGAAATTTTGACAGGAATGTCAAAATTTCCTAGCGATTTGCGGAAAATATACATAAAAACTTCAAAGCCCGGCAGTTTCTGCACTGATCCTTAACAAAACAAACTTCTCACACAACTTACCAATCCACATTGACCCATAAAATACTTCAACCTAGAATTGTAACTCCTTTGTTGTCAGCAGTGACTACTGTTTTAACTGCCATCTGAAGCTTGGCCGCAGGAACTATAAAATTCAGCGCCAATTTTAAATATCAAGTTGATGGAGAATTTTATCTTTTTAAAAAATAAATCGACTGTTTACCTAAAGGACACAAAATTCAGCTGCTTATAAAAATATATAAATTATAACTGATAATATTTCGCCAAATCTTGCATCAGAGCTGAACATAAGAGAATATTTGGCAAACTCTTGTTGATGCAAGATTTGGTGAAATACTATCAGTTATAATTTATATGTTTTCATAAAAGCTGCACTTTGTATTCTCTTGGTAAAAAGTCAATTTATTTCTAAAAAACTTGTGCAGCAGAGTAAGAGTTAAAGCCACATAATGCAACATTTTTGCAGAAGGTAAAGTTTGCAATATATTTATAATGGTGAAGTATATGGTGAACGACGAATACTTTAAATAAAAAGACTTTGGGGAATTAAATATTTATTTAGTGATAATAACAACATTTTTAACACACATACCTATACATAACACACAACATACTACCTAACTAGATTATTTCCCAATATTCTGCTATTTTCATTCCTAAAATATAAGTATTTTGTGTTATTTTTTCATCCATGTGGTCTGGCATCTAGTTCTAAACAATTCAACAAGGAGGGTAACGTATGAAGTACCTATACTCATTTCTATAGTGCCTTCTCCTTTGAAAGCGTTTTTTTAGAACAAAATTTGATATAGCTGCTTTTATTATTGGATCAACAAATGTTGAATCTTTGTTAGTATTCATGAATTTTGGAAATTTCATATCATCCTCCTCTTGAAATAGTATTAGGTTACTTTTTTACACCATAAAAGGAGAATCCTAATTATTAATTAACCTATAGACTTGCACCTAATATTAAATTTAGGTAATTACCTGGAATGAATAAAGTGAGAACACCTTTTCTTTTCAGCCTCTTTTTCCTGGTACTTTACAGTCATCTCTAAAGTGTCTAACACAAACACGGGAATTTTGGTATATTTGTTTTGAAGGCATGTAGTGTAACTTCACATTATTAATATTTCTCAGCCAGGAGACAAATAGTTCAGGTTCACGTTTTAGAAACCGATGTTAGGCACTAGTTTTGTCTCAGCAAACCGGAACGCAACAAAGTTTTTTACGTGGTTTGTTTATTTTTCCTTCCATTTTGACATCTTGACATTACGATTGTTGATGATCAGTGCCCTCTGCAGTTTGGCCGCATCGTAACTTAAAACATTCTCTCCAATCCCAGTTACAATAAAATTCTAGGTTGAAGTATTTTATGCACTGACCGGATAAATTTCTCTGCCGTTCTATTAGAACTATACAAGAACGCCTCTCGGGCGGTTTCGGCGTTTTTAACAAAATCGACCGAACGCCCCTAGGGCGGTGCTGGCAGTGAATGTGTTAAACACTTTGAAATCTTGTTCTACTGAATCCGCTTTATTTGGAATCTAATCACATTTGAGATATGCATGAGCTCTTTGGGTTGGTGTTTTAAATTTTGAAAATTTAACATGGCGCTCACACAAACTGACTTTATATTTTTTTCGATAGCTAGGCACTGGGAGAATACTATTAGGAATTTCATATTCATAATTGATTTCGTTTTTATAAAACCCTACCATGAGGCCTAATCGCTACCTGCCCCTTTTGTACTCATGCAGTGGTACAACGAAAATGAAATAATTCACAGATGGGATTCCCCATCATTGTTAATAAATTAAGCCACTTTTGAATCCATCTATGGCAAAAAATTCGTTTATTTTGCAACTGGTTATTATAAATAACTACTCTAGATCAATAAATTAAAAATTGTAATTACGTTTTTTTCTTTACTTCTAATCTCTGGCCAAATTTTATTTCCCCATAAAGTTTTACTACATGTTTATAAAAAAAGTCATAAAATATCGAAATAGGACAAACTCCAAGCAAACACTCGATAAATCTTCGTTAAAGTAACCTTTTTTTTGCTGGACTCTTGGCCTTACAATTGACCTGATGAAAAGATAAATTAAGGAGCAAATCGAAGTTACAAAGATCGAAAATCTAACGTTTTAAGAGTCCCTTTATAAAAAAATGGAACATCCAAAATAGTGTTATTTGAAGATAATCAATGAATGAGTTAAACCCAGCACTTTATAAAAAGAAAGAGTTATACCTGAAAACGTTTAATAAAATACTAGTACGTTAAGGTTAATTTAAGGGATTAGGGGTAGTCAGAATTCTCAAAAAATAGATTTAATCTTCTTTCAGTTTAACATCTTGATAATATTCTCTGAATAATTGAAATAAATCGGACAAATACGTTTCGAGATATTTGACAATTAACAAAGGGCTCTCGGGCACTCCCGAACGCTAGACAGGAGCAGGTAGCTAGCAACAGCAACAGCAGCAAGCAACCGGTTTCTTGAAGACGAAAAACCTAGATGTATTGGAAAAACCTAGGTGGTTCAGAAAACGGAGGCAAAAAACCTATATGGTTCATAATTTGCTGGATGGCTTAGAAAAACCTAGATGGCTCAGACAAACGGAAACGAAAAACATGGATGGCTCCGACAACAGGGGCGTAAAACCTTCATGGCTTAGACAAAAGGAAACGGAAAAACTGGATGGCTCAGAAAGCGCAGACCAGAAGCCTAGATGGACCAGTAAATCATTGAGGGCTCAAGGAAAGGAGACGAAGAACCTGGATGGCTTTGACAACGGAGGCGTAAAACCTCCATGGCTCAGACAAACGGAAACGAAAAACCTGGATAGATCAGAAAGCGAAGACCAGAAGCCTAGATGGACCAGTAAATCCTTGAGGGCTCAAGGAAAGGAGACGAAGAACCTGGATGGCTCCGACAACGGAGGCGTAAAACCTCCATGGCTCAGACAAAGGGAAACGAAAAACCTGGATGGCTCAGAAAGCGTAGACCAGAAGCCTAGATGGACCAATAAAACCTTGATGGCTCAAGGAAAGGAGACGAAAACAACCTAGATGGATCAGTATTACATAGATGACACAGGCAGCGCAGACAAAGAATCGGGATGACTCAGAAAAACCTTGATGGCTCAGAGAAAGGAGACGAAACACGACATAGATGGATCAGTGAAACCTAGATGGTCCAGAAAGCGCAGACAAAAAAAATGGATGGCTTAGAAAAACCTGTAAATTTTGCTCCCCAATTTTCATGAAGTCAAGTGGAAACATTATGTAATGATGCTTTATTATTACATTTATAAAATATAATGATTTACTGGTGAAAAAAATATTGAAAATTCCCATTTTTTCATTTCTCTAACTATCCCTAACCCAATAAGAGTGAATACCAGAATTAGGGTGAGCAAGTGTTGAATTGATTCATAAAACATCTAAATCAGAAAGTGGCTAACTTCATCTTTAAGTTTGTGACGTGTCTGTAGTGAAAGTTGCAAACATTTAGGAATACTTAATTACCAGTTTTCTCCTAAAATATTCGGTTTAAAAAATGTTTCAATTAAATTTACTACTAATATATATACACTCACCGACACGAAAAACGGAGCAGTTGAATTTTTTTAAACAAACTTCAAATTTTAATGCTTTGTGATGTTTTATTATTATAATATCTTACACACAAATGAAATAACATGTTTAAAATATTTTTAACAACAATTGAACCTTTATTTGAAGAAAAAAAGTGTTACGAACAATTTAAAAAACGAGAACAAAAAACTTTTTGTAACAATTTAAAAACCAGAACGAAAATAAATTTCTGATGTGCCATAACGACTTTAAATTATTCAAAACTGCAACCACTTGCTATCCCAAACTTTGGAGCCGCATTATTAATAACGGGTGTTGCCCCCACGTGCTCGAATGAATGCCTGTATCCTTCTTGGCATGCCTAAAATCAAGTGCCGAATGTCCGCTTGTGGAATATGTTCTTTGGGGTTGGTATCTGGGCTTAACGCTGGCCAGCTCATAACAGGAATGTTTACCTCGTTTAAATATTGTTGAGTGATTCTCGCAGTATGAGGTCTTGAGTTATCATGCATGAGAAGAAATTCTTTTCCAATAAAATCAACATAAGGGACAACAAAATCTTGCCTCTCGGAAGGATGTTGTGTGTGCCTCCAGAGAAATTATGGCCCACACCATAACGGATCCCCCTTGATATCCTACCCTAGGGCTGAAGGTACATTCAGCAAAACGCTCGTGTGGCCTTCGCCATACTCTCTCACAGCCATCTGGAGACCGTAAGCTAAATCTGGACTCGTCAGTAAATCAAACGTGCCCCCATTCATTTTCACCCCAGTGCTCATGAATTCTGGCGAACTGAAGTCGTGCAACACGATGATGCCTAAGACGTTCTGGGCCTGTCGCAGGTCTACGACTGGTTAGGTTGGCTTCCCTGAGTCTTCGCCTAACTGTCCGCTCGCTTACATTAGTTTGCCGGACGTACTGAAGTTGATTTCTGATTTCAACAACTGTAGCATGACGATTTCGTAGACTTTGTAAGCTGATAAAACGATCATCACGAGCGCTAGTTCTGCGTTGAGGACCAGTTCCAGGTCGTTTATTGTAAGCTACAGTTTCCAAAAAACGTGTAAAAATATGGTTCACAGAGCTATTGGATACATTATACTGTCGGGCAACATATCGTTCACTCCTCCCATCTTGAAGCAACGCAACAATAGCAGCCGCTGTTTCGGGATTAACAGACATATTTTTTAGATTAAATAAATGTATCATAGATTAAATAAACGCAGCACAAATTTAACACGTATCTGTCATGTTGGATCTGTCACATTTCTCAAAATTCATGGCCAACTATGCACTTGCACTTTACGGCCAAGTAATAAGATCTATGGGGATTATTATTTTAACTCAAATAAACTTTTTTACTTCAAATAAAGGATCAATTGTTGTTAAAAAATATTTTAAACATGTTATTTTATTTGTGTGTAAGATATTATAATAATAAAACATCACAAAGAATTAAAATTTGAAGTTTGTTTTAAAAAATTCAACTACTCCGTTTTTCGTGCGTGTAGTTTATTAAAATACCAAAAGCCGGATATCGGTTAGGTTAAGGTATTATTGAAAAAACAAGCTTCAGGAATAATATTTAGATCAGTCCCTATTTCAAGGGCATTAGACCCTTATTTATTAATTATTTGGTAGACTAGGATAAGGATTATAATAGACGATTTTAGTTTGGCAAAATATGCTAATACTACAATTCTAAAATCCTACCTTGTCGAGTCGCTCAATAGAGGAAAGTTTCAAAAGGAAATGAGTCCCTAAAGTAAACTGAATCCGCCCTTAGAACATACAAGTTTTTAATTCAATTACTCTATTAAGTCACTATTGGGAAGAAAACATAAAATTATTAACATGTTTCCAAGTGCATTAAAAGTAAACTTTGATTTTGTTGAGGATGCATGTTTGAGGTCTCTGAAAATAAACGTCATGTTGAAATTAATTCTCTCTCTATTCGCGAATTACGTCAGGCGATGATCCCTTTCGATAATTAAATGGGATAGATAAGCCATATGCGCCCCAAACACATGCTACTTTTTCAGCGTTTTGGCAGCTGGAATTTGTTGCACTATCTACCACTCAAATCCGTTTTTAATAGTGCACGATTCGCCGACAAAAATAAGAACACAAATAAGTCAGCCTCTATCAAAAATGCTATGGTACGCCTGAGGTAAATGAAAATGATGATGAATGATAAAGAAATAATAAATACATTGAATTTTATAGTACGCCTATGAATTTTAACGACTATACGGATCTGTACAATGAGGGATTTATAAACTTTTGTTACTAAATCCTTATCGCCAGATACCGAGTCAACAAAATATTGTGAAACGTTCTGTTACATTGGTTGATTAGTGCATATATGACGTATCTAGATACCAGGATAAGCCTGCATACTTCATATCACTTAAACTTTATTACTACTACTACTAACTACTCTAACTTCTTGTCGATACTTGACATACTGCGGATATGACTCTAAGCTAACTTTAAGCGAACTCTCCCGTAATCCTCAATATTAATATTCAAAGTCATCACGTCTGTTTACCCATCAGTTTAGATTTGTATCAATAATTATTAAACTCGAGATTAAATTACTTATTATTTAGGGAAAATCTGTGTGATCAATACACTGGGTGTTGGATAAATTACATTACATTATAGTTACAGATGGAAAAAGAAGAAGAGCAACGTCACTTTATTTTGCTTTATTTAAGGAGTTTGTTACCTTTAAGTTTCAATTTGCACCACATTGTTCAAGATGGTTAGCAATATTTGAATAAAAGGCCAACCATTTATGCGGCTACACTGGAAAACTTTAATGATACTTTCTTTTGTTGGAAGGGAAACACTAGAACGTTTTTTAGGGAAGGTGTCGCATAGAAGGAGACCCAGTGTACCCTAAGGTTTAAAGGGTATTAAGCCTTAAATGGATCTTTATTGATTATAGGGTGGTAAATATCATTTTTTGTGGCAAATCTTTGTTGGCACAGAAGTGGGTTTAAAAACTGAAATGGCGGTATTTATCCGGTGAATGAAGTAGAAGAGAATGGAAGATTGGGTAGTTTGTGTTGCATTTTGTGGAGTATTATGATGTGAATAAATGATTTATAAGATGTGTGTAACTTTTAAATTCGATATATTTAATGTAGTGAATGATGTAAAGCAGGTTACTTTACCTGGTGGCGCAAGCAAAAATACACTTAAGAGAAGGGCATTACTTTTGTTTGTGAAGACCATTTTAATGTAAGTACCTACTTCTATGCTGGTAATTTTTATATTTAAATAGTTTGAGGTTATGTACCTATATATCTAGGAATCAACCATAAAAACATCATTTTTCTACTACCGTGCGCTTTAACCCACTTTCCCGCACGCATTTTAGCTTCGAAAGTGTCACTTTCCCGCACTAGTGCGGGAAAGTAAAATTATGCAAATTTTGACCTTATTAGATAGTTTTTTACTTCGGAAGTTATAACTATTCTTACACCAGGTGAATAAATAGTCCATCAAATAAAATCACATGTTTTCTAGCTTTTTGTTGCATTTTTAATTTTCTGTAAATATAAAATAATGAAAATATGTTGATATAACCTTGTACATTCTTCAAAGTAGTGTCATAAAACACCTATCAAACCACCCGGGCTTGATATAAGAAAAATATATCAAATGAAATTCTTTCATCTACAAATGACTTAAAATTGTTGCCGTCACCTTCATCGTCATCTTTAACCTGCAAACGATGCCATCCTCATCAACGTCATTCACTCACCAGTTAACACCAAATAACTCCACTGGACCGGCAATTTTAAGTAATTCACAGAATGCAACAAATTGTGTTTCTAATAATAATATTTATAATAATAATTGATAATAATAATAATAGTTTTTGGTTAAAGTTTTGTATATGCATGTTAAAATAAAATAAATTTTGAAAAATAGGTTGATATACTTTTTTGTATACACGGTCGTAGAAAAAAATAATGTTCCTAACTCATGCGTAAAGTGTCTTTCCCGCACGCGACTGCAGTTGACCCGAAGGACGCGAAGCGAAGTTCGGGCAAGCGGTCAAGGGTATCACTTTCCGCACTTGTTAGGAAAATAACTATTTCTTACGACCACACATCGAAATATGGTTGGTATATATTATATAAATAAAACATAGTTTAAATCGTACTTACGATAATGCTTTAACTCCTCCTATTTCCTCTGCATTAAAGCAGCTGTTTGACTTCATAAATTCAAGCAGCATAAATGAGTCTACTTTGGGCAAGTTATCAGTGCTTTTACAAAACCTTCGCTAGCCATATCTTTACTTACAAAATATGAAAGAATCGTCACTGAACACTGAACTAGTAAATAAAATATTTTCTTCTAAAAGTTTTAAAATATCCTCGGAAATATCGAATATTTATGTCCACTTTCCACTTTACGTTGACTTTTAGAAATAAAAAAAGCACACACAAACACGTAATGGTCTCAAACAAACATATAAATGATATTTTTACGTCGATGAAGCAATTAATAGTTGATTAAAATACAATATAAACACACAACTACACATAACCTAATGCAATACCGGCCATATTGACATAAGTAAACACAAGAGATATGACATCACACGTATCATCGGTAGCGTTCGGAAATCCTTGGGTTGTGGTCGGAAAGTGCATTGAAATTTGAATTTTTTTTTTAATTTGGGAGTAATTTCCAATGGAAACTGGTATATTTCCTATTAATAGTAATTTTTGATATCATATTTAATATTATAAATTAATATCCAAGCAAAATATGAAATATGCGTGTACTCTATTGTGAGATGTCTGTTATCATTAATAACTGTTTAAATATTTTAGGTATGACAGTTTTCTGTTTATGCTGTAGGGTGAAACGGCGCATTTATATTAAATTTTATTCGCGATGTTTGCTTGGCAAAGAAATGGAGCCTAAATACATCCCTTATAAAAAAATATATTAAATTTAAAACCCTCTATTTGCGGATCTCATATATATTTAGAAATGATTTTTCACGGAGGAAAGACCTTGTCAAATATATGTACGTTTGATATTTTTCAAAATTTGTGCATGAATGTGTATAAGCTGATATATCATATAACATGAGAAATATGATGACAACCTCAATATTGGAGATGTGCTAATATTTCAGTCTTCGTCATGAGGTTTTCGACAAATCGATACCATTTTAATCAACTACGTAAACTGTTCTAGTTACATAATATTTGGTCAATGGTTTCTGTTCAACGTGGTGGAAATTTAGCGGTTACGAATTGTGAATAATTATCTCATTAAATCGCACGGCATCTGTGGTTAATATCGTATATTTCGATGCAGTTCATATCCAACTTTGGATATTTATTTGAATTTACCGGGTGGACCAATATCTCTGCTGTATATCAGAAGCTATCCAACTTATAACTTTAAGAAAAAAAATTGAAGAACGTATCGCCTGACACACGGTAAAAACTTTAGTTCCTTTTAAGCAATAATCAACTTTTTTGAACCAATAAATAAATACACATATTAATATAAGAATTTATTTTACTCTGGATGAAACTTCATTTAACAAAAATATACAGTAGTATTAATTATAAAAAATCTTATCATTAAGTTGATTGGCGCAATGTATGCTGACAATCAACATTTTGCGCTGAGAGACTAGCTCTGATACTGAGGAGAGAGCGTGAGAGCCCACGCGCTCAAGGCACATAACGTAACAACGTAACGTAACGGTCAGATCTTTTGCGTCGCGACCTACCTCGCTCCAAGTAACGTAACGGTCAGACCAACCTAATATGAAGAACTAAAGTTCTAAAAATTTCTCCATAAAAGTGTACATGGGAAATCTCTAGAAATAACTTTCAAGTTTTTAATACGATCGCTAGAGGGCGGATTCTATGAAGAAAAATTTAATAACAATTGTAACATGTCTATCAACCTGTTTCAACTCTTATATCACAGATTATAAAGAGAACAGATACGAATCCCGGTAAAACGATTTTCAGCTCCGTCGTCAATGACCTTGGACCTTTAACTCGGTATGGCCGCAATGTTGCCAGTTTAAAATATTTTCTGAACTTCTTACCAAATTGCACTGTCGACTCAGGGACAATAACAATTTCTAGTGTCGGATCTAGATTTCTAACTCACTAAATCTTCAAAACTGCGCCATGAATTAAAACAATAATCATAATCGAATATATATTTATGTATTTATTAAATACCTATATGTACATTCCTATAGTTTGTTATAAATAGTCATTACTCTTGAGAGAATTAATTAATAAATAAATTTTTAGATAACACAAATAATTACAAAAATCAACCAAATTTTAAAGTACAAATAATTCTTAATTTATTTATTATCAAAGCTAATACAATATACACATATGCAAGGAAGAATTTTGAAAATGATTTGTAGCACCAAAGTTAATATCAAAAACTTTAAAATGTCTTTCATCATAGGCCGGGATATTAAATTATATACTCTCATCCCTTGGAAATCGAAAGAACTTTATTTTTCTTTCCGAATAAAATTTATTTGGACAGTTTCTGTATGAACAATACCTACACTTCGCCGAGATGTTTATTCATTTCATAAGAATAATAGTCTATACCACTATATTTTTATAGTTAATGTTACCACAACGCACAATCCATTAGTCAAATAACACAATTAATATCGCCGATTGAACACCTTCAAACAATGAAGCAAACAAAAATGGCGTTATGAATGAGCATAGATTACAAGTGATTTTGAGCATGTTTTGACGTTTTGATCATGTTAATTAAGGTTAGCCGTCACCGTTATTGTACATGGTTGCCAAGGATGTGGTTTGTGAAAAAAGTATATATTTATGGTATGATTTTTATACATTATAATCTTTTCAATTGTATAATTCTTTTAATGTTAATAAAATTGATTTAAAACAACTAATTATCGAATATTTGTATCTGTATAACTAAAAATGCTTATAAAATATTTGACCTATGATCGTAAATTGAAGGAAATATTATGCAAATTGACAACCCTGTTGACAAATTTCGCGAAGCAGCCCGAACGGAGTCGACATAAGACGATGGGCATTTAAATGGGTATGTCCACCCATCTCTCTCTCTTTTTACTGTTCTCTGTCAAGCTTTCGTATCTGTTCTCTATTCTCTATCCCCAAGCCTGAGCGTCAGACAATTGACATCTGTCAACGGCCATTGTGGCAACTTCTGACCGCCAAGAGCAAAGCTCCATTTCGCTATCGACTGTCTTCAAGGCAAGACATACCTTCTTCTTTTCATTTCACCTAAATTGCTGCTATAAGCACAACTGTTGTTGGTGGGATGGAATCAAAGGATTCAGTCTTGCCAGGATCACCCTGGAAGCTAGTGCCAAATAAATATTTGGCGATGATCAGGAAAAACCTACGTTCAACAGTAGGATTTCTGACTGGCCACTGTCAACTAAGGGAACACCTCCATACTATGGAGCTAGTGGACACACCTCTATTGAGGATGTGTGAACAGGAAGATGAAACTGTCAGGTATGTCTTATGCGAGTGTCCGGAGTTATCGTCAATAAGAGAGTGTGTGTTCGGTGAGTCTTGGCTACACCTACCGATATAAAGGAGATGTCTCCTAGTGACCTGTCCACCTTCCTGGGAAGGACAGGATGGACGATTACCTAGGAGGACAACTCCTCGGGAGGATATACAATGTGTCACATGTGACATGTGCTGTGAGCCTACACTCACCCTCACTACTCTACAAATACCGATACAGAAGCACAACTGTTAGGATACCTCAAGAGTATTTCTAGGATACCGCTAAGATAGTTCAAGAATATCTCTAGAATAACTCTAAGATACCTACGATTCCATCCACCCTTCCCGGAAGTAGTTAGAGTTAAGTACCATAAAACTCATTTCATTTTTCCCGATCCAAATATTTAATTTTTTACGAAAAATATTTCTAGAAATGTCACTCTAATTCCAATACCTCCCATTTCTGATAAAGAGGAGTGTATGCTTGTATAATATTATTAGATGGTGATTGAAATATCTAAACTTGGCGCCCTTACAAACATTCGGTCGTCAAAGGAAGCGGATGTGAGGCAATATCCTTGTAATAAGCAAGTTTAGATGAAAAAATTAATTATAAACTAATAGTCTATCACGCCTGGCCAATTTATTGTCATTTCCCTGTCAATTTTATTCCAATTTAAGATAATTTGAAAAAAATGTATATGCCACCGTCTCCGGCATCCCTTCCCTTTTTTAAAACTTTTCTAGGCACTTTGCATTGTCATTAAATTCATCCTGATATATCCATCGATGTTCTCCCTACTGGTATTATTTCCATTATTCCCGTTTCTAGACATCTATAGCATTCTCTTGTCGTTCATTTTAATACCGTGGACCGCTCATCAAAATCCCCTCGATTTAATGAACCTTGATGGAATTAATTATATTGTTAGGAGATTTCATAATTGTAACTCATTTTCTAAGCGCTTTCATCCTAGGATCGTCCTTTCGAAAGTGTCAGTCGTCCATGTCTTGTCCAATTTAATTATTTTTCACTAAAATTGTCATAAATGACCGTCAAAATAATCCGATCAATAATTTTTAAAAGATAAGTCAATTTATTCTTCTGTAGCAATACTGTGCTTGAAATTTAAAACGCCCTATAGACAGTCACTAAAGCATATTTTGTCTGTGTCTCTAAATTCCATTTTCCGTATAGGATCAAAATTTTTCATTCTTAAATTTTCAACCATGTAAGATTTTATTATTTTCTTGCTGTCCCTTTCCTAATAAAATTATTTTTTCTTTGCCGAGGTTTTGTGAGAATGTCTTGTTAAAATTGAATCACAGAAACATCTGCTTCAAAATAATTCAACCAGTTTGGAGAAAAGCAAGTCATTTCTTTTAATTTATTCTTCTAATATTAAGATATTTCTTAACGGAGCTAAGTAGTTAATAGACTTGCTGATTTCTGAATGTTTTTTTGTCTAATTTCGTTTGTGTCGAAACCATAAATAAGGTACGCCAAGTATATTGCTGGAATAATATTAAGAAAAGTTTTCAAAAACTATGAAAACTTGAGGCTATTTGCTACAAACTTTATATAAAACATTGAAGATACTAACTATTGTAAAATATTCAGTAAAACAAAAAAAA
>CAJUYG010001911.1:31064-58587 GCA_910591675.1 Galerucella calmariensis
ATCATTCCGAACAAGTAACAACTTTAATTATTTTTCGTTAAAAAACAAAATGGCAAAATTATAGTTGGAAGTGGAATTCTTTAACCCCGCGACTTTTGATGGAGGCAAAACTTTCGAGCTCGCGTCACCGACATGCGACATGCTACTCATGTGCTTGCTGGACTATTTTTGGATAACATTTTCATAAGGGGTTTATTTAATCGTAAAAACTTACTTTTATCATAGACGTACCTACCTTAGAATTTTTATTAGAGTTGGGTTAATCCGAGGGGTAAATCACTGATAAAAAATCTGTACACTATTTTCTTTATTTTTCAGGTATTGTCCAAGTATTTTCTCTAAGAAAATATATATTTCTATTTTCAATGCCAACTTATCATATATTATATTTTTTATTGAGATTCTTGGTTCTTGATTAGAATATAATATTTATATTAAATATGAGTAATTTGATAAAAATGATTATGTGCTATGACAAAAAAATGCCATCTTGAAGCTGACACTTTCCTCTTCAAAACGCCCTATTAAAATTATTTATATCTTCATTATAACTGTACAATATTTTAAAATGTACTCCGCCGCGCTTCAGAAAATAGAGTCGCGCGGATGCGGAACACATACTTAGTGTACCGAATTTTTTCCGGACATACCATTGCTCGAACGAAAGAAATGCAAGACACCTTTATGTTGGAAAACATTCCCCCTACACGGTGGTATTTTTTATTTTTCTCTACCTTCCTCACAGCGCGAAATATTAAAAAATTTCTACAAAAAAATTTGTGATTTTTTTTTCTAATTTGGGAAATCGATAGACTGGTAAACTTTTTTTTATATTAATCTACATACTTTATGGTACTTAGCAAAAAATCAGCCGTTTTGCTAATTACTTGTAGTTACTTCTATCGTCTGGCCTACTCCTACTTTATTTGTGAAAAGCTCTTTATCTTGGACATTTAATTTACATTAAATGGTATTGGATACATTATTGACCCTGAATTGGATTGTACTGTTTGTAATTTTCATGAAAAGGAAAGTATTTTCCACTTACTGTTTGATTGTCCGATTTATACAACAATGAAACGGTATATCCCTTGCCTTGAAAATGTGAACTCACTGCTTCATGCCTTAAATAAAATCACAATTTTTGAGGATAGGAAAATTGCGGAATACATTTGGAATATATTGAAATTACGCCAATTTGTCTTAAATGAATAATGTTTTGTGTGTAGTTGTTAAGATTCGCTTAACCTTTCCCATTTTAAAAATACTTTTTTATATAGATTTATATTGAACCTTGCTGTAACATTGTTTCAGAAGTAGGGTTGTGGTTTTGACCGGTCAACTTTTTTTTTGTCAATTGACTGAAATGGATTTAAAAAATAAAATTGCAAAATGAGTCCATCCAGGAGCACATTGTAAATTGTATGTATAAGTTAATAGGTATTTTATTTTTAAATATCAAAATATACATGAACAACATTAAAAATATTAACACAAAACTTAATAAACAAAAAATAGCAAACTCGTAGTTATAAAACTCTCGAAAAACACCAAAAAGATGGTTTTTAAATATTTTATAAATTTCAATTGAAACCAACTGGTCAAATCTACAATAAAATTGACGGGAACGAATCATCCGCTTTTCATTTTAACGCAAAATTTTTCGTGCTGCCGCCAGTCTTTCGGTCAAGTCAAATAGGTGTTGGTCAATTGACCATGCCCAACTCTATTCAGAAGCAATAAAATCATTATTATTATTATTATCTTGGATATTCGGTAAAATTTTTGAAAGAGGATAATTTAATTGTAGAAATATCCATTTTCCATGGACATGCGATACAATTTTTTGATAGGGATTCATTTCATTCCATAAAAATGCTGCTGCATTCAATTCAAAAGGAATTGTTTATTACAGGAAACAACGCATGTTTTTTTTTACTTTAAAATTATTTTCAAACAGTACTTTATGAAATAATGTTATTTAATTTGGAGAGGTCGTTGTTATACTAAAAAACATCGACGCATTTATTCCCCGACGCCTTACAGAATGAATGTTTTCATTGTTTTTTTACTCTCTTAACAAAACACTGGGCAATTATTTGTTAATTTCAAATGCATATTTATGCTGTGAATAAACTCAACACTGCACACAGCACATACATTAACAGAACTCAAGCTATCGATGTGTAATTCTCGAGTTAGACCAAAAACAAAGACTACAATTAAATGCATACGCTGAAGGGTGGGATTGTAGGTAGGAGAAAAGAAAACAAAAAGTCACAAACAACAGTCTATTTAATACAATATGTGCATGATTCATAGATTTCCTGGGTATTATGCGAATTCCGGATGTAAAAAGGTGTGTATTTCCTTTGTAAATAAGTTGGGTTCTTAAATCTACACAGTCTGGTAGGTTTTTTAATGCGATAAGATATTTTTATTTCATTAATTCCTATATATGTATCAAAACTATAGCTGACTTTTAGGTCTACTACAGCTAAGGTTTGCGAGTTGGCGAAAAAGAGAATTAAAGTTTGTAGGTAATAGGAATGAAAAAAAAATGAACAAAATAAAATATTATAAAGGTAAAATAAAGGTATAAGAAATAAAAACGGCGTGGTGATACTAGAAGAAACTCAGTATAAGCATATCTGGAAAAAATTCTTCGAGTAGTAGTAGTAGTTTCAGATAATACAACAGAGGAAGAAAGCGAAGAACCAAAAGAAGAAAATGTAACACAGGAACCAACAAAAAATGAAATAGAAGTTATTAAAAGAAGCAAGAATGGGAAAGCACGAAGACGAAGTGAACTGATGAGAGGACTGAAAGTACAGGGATAGAAAATAAGTTGAGAATATTAATTGCAATGACTATGAAGAAGTCAAAAGTGAAGATACTTACAAGTAAAGGGGACACGGAGGACTTTATATCTAATAGAGGCGTAAGACAGGGTAGGGTGACGGTCTATCAACAACACTATTTAATTTGGCTCTGGAGCATGTTCTGAGCAAGGGAAATTTAAGAACGAGCGGGGGCCAGTTAGTCGCATATGCAGATGACATAGTGAGAGTAACGAAAAGAATGAATATCATGAAACAAATGCTACTAGAATTAAGAAACGAAGGTGAAAAAATGTGATTAAAAATAAATAGAAACAAAACAAAAATAATGAGAGTTGGCAAACAGCGTGAAAACAGAATGATAACAGAATGATAAAAATAGGAGAATATTAAATTGAGGGAGTAAAAAATTCAAATATCTGGGAGTCACGATCAGCAGTAATGGGGAAGATCAGAGATATACGAAAAAATAATGACTGCTAATAGGGTATACTATGCCAATAAGAAACTATTGAAAAGCAAACTATTTACAAGATACACTAAATTTAACATTTACAACACAATAAGACCTGTGATAATGTATGGAGCAGAAACGATAACAATGACAAAAAGAGATGAAGAGGAGTTGAGGATAGTAGAACGGAAAATAATGAGAACAATTCTATGGCCGATAAAAACTGACGACAATGAATACAGGCAGCGTATGAATCATGAAATACTGAGAGAAATGAACGGGGAAGATATAGTAAAGAGAAAAAAGAGACAAAGAATAAAATGGCTCGGAACATGTATGGAGAGAAGGTGAGCGAGCGACTGCTACGGTGGGAACCAGGTGGTAGGAGAAGGCAGATCCAGCAGACCCAGATCTAAGTGGAGGAGGATTTGAGAAGGATAGGAATCGTCAGATGGAAGGAAAAAACGAGGGAATGGAAAAAAATAAGCGAGAAAATAGAAAATAATGAAATGAAGGGGATTGATCCACCCCAGAAAGCAGATCTAGGAAGCATTTATGCGGCGCAACCCCACAAGGGGTGTCTAGCCACTTTATATAATAGGAATGAAATAATAAAGGAAATAAATAATAAATGTAGAAAGTATAGGGTAGGACAAGTTGGAATAACCAATGAAGCGTATACAGACGACTTTGTTATAGTCGTACCAAGTAAAAGAGAGCTACAACAAAATGGTATGAATCAATTTAAAGGGGTATGGTATGAAAATAAGCACCAATAAAACTAAAACTATGGTAGTTGGTGATAAAACAGAAAAGATAAAAATATGTATTGATGATCAAAGTATTCACTTGTTCTCATCATCATCATCATTTCAGATAAAAATAACGAAAATTTGATTGTTTGAATTTGTCACATAAATTTTGGTTATGTGAAAAAAGTGTTGATAAAAAAGTTGTGAATCTTTTTATTACAACTTTGCCATTTAACTTTTTTCCATAGAACTTGCAGTTTTAACAGAAATCGAGATAAACCGTATTTACTCTTAAGAACTCACCCCCTTCCACTTCCCGATCTCAGATCGCCCGTAAATTATGTTCCTTATCACTTTTGTTATAATCTTCCTTTTCCAATGGGCTTTATTCTACTATTATTATTTTTTTCAGCTGGCTATTTTCTCTTTCACTGTCTACCATTACACTACTTGGAATAAATTCTAGAAGAAATCTGTCTTACATTCTCTAAACGTCTGGATATATCAATTTGTTTTCAACGTATGTAACTCTTGTCGTCATCGTCGCGATTCGACGTTCAGAGACCGTATTGGGAATTGGAAAAAAAGCTGCATTTCCATCTTATTTCCTCTTGCATACCGCGTTTCCTATATGCTCGTTTTTCATTTCACAAGCCTCGTTGGAATTCGCGTATTTTTGTTTCCATTACATTTAGTCACACTTTTCAAAACATTCTTCCCTCAGAATTTACCCCCCTCGCACCACTTTCGCGCTCTTATACTACTATTAAACTGGTTTCACCAGTGCTGGCGTACCAAAGTAACGGGAATATAGAAATTTCACGATAAAAAGACGATGATGTAATTTTCAGTTACTTCCCTGCTTATCAGAATAAATATTAATTTACCAACCGTAAATACAATTAATCCTGAACAGCCAGGGCAATTTACAGTTAACCGGTTGGCAAAACTTCAAGACGTTGTCAGATCAACTGGTAAAACTCCCCAGTTTGTTTAGACGTTTATTGACATTCGATCATCGTCTAATATTTACGAGTACAAGTTTTTTTGGTGCTTTTTAATTAATTTTCATAACTAATTATTTAGGCAAATCTGCAGTTTGTAGTTAATAAAATGCCGAAGCAGCTGAACAGTAACTTTCAAGAGATGGTAACATTTTTTTAAAGATATTTTGAGCGTGAATGTCGAAATGAGCGCCCGCTTACTGTTGTAAGAAACGTAAGTAATAGTATTCACTATTTGTATTCAATAATATTAATATTATTGTTACATATTTTAATGTAAATGATTGAATGTTATAAAGTTAGGTTAGACTTTTCCAATTTTCGTTACAGCTTGGCAACATCACAATATTTTGTTTTGCAACGTCATCGTCTTTTTATCGTAAATAAACTAGGTCTACATAGGAACCCTATACGAAGTGTTTCATTACTAAGTGGAAATATTTCTACTAACAGAATCCTGAACTCGAAATATGAAGATTTTTCTTAAGTAAAATATACCTCCTCTCCTGTCCGAGAGTTGTATCAAAGATCTATTGTGCCCCATTTCCCGAGGAAAGTCTCGAGACTAGTAGCTCTTTTAGTCCTATTTCCCGGAGAAATTCTAGGATACCTACAGGCTTTAACTTTGGTAAATGTCCCTCTTCTATCCAGTAATCTTCCCCAGGATTCTGAATTGCTGAGCAATTCGCGGGTATGTGGATGGAGGTTCTTCTCCCATGCCACATAATCTACCTACTGCTTCCTCCACTATTTTGAGCTTTTTCAGGTGTCCATTCAGGCGACAATGTCTGGTTAGAATCCCTGTTAAAACAGTGAGGTGACTATATTCTTCTCGCAGGAATCTGGCAGGAAGAAACTGGGATTGTAACCCAAAAATCATAAGCTGGATGTACACTGCCATAGTGAGACCAATCATCACTTATGGAGCCATTGCGTGGAGTAGTAGAACTAGTCTATTGACGAAAGAAAACCTCTCCAAAATTCAAAGATTAGCCTGTATATGTATTACAGGAGCAATGAGAACATGCCCAACGGCAGCCATGGAAGTGATTCTCAACCTCACCCCTCTACATATGGTGGTGGAAAGTGTTGCAGAAAGAACAAGATACAGACTAAGTAGAAAGGGAACCATTAAAAAAAAACACCTCCTCACTTCTTAGAAATCAGACAACCTGGGACATGCCACAAGACGGTATGATGAAAAAGTATAACTTTTCAAAGAAATTCGTTACGGAATTAAGCAACAAGAAGGAATGGGATCCAAATACCATTACCAGACTTGGAAAGAATGCCATTCAATCGTACACAGACGGCTCAAAAGCAATAGAAGGAACTGGGATAGAAGTGTTCGGGCCAGGAACCAAACACTCTGAAAGCTTGGGAAAACCCCAAGTATCTTTCAAGAGGAAATCCACGCCATAAGAAGTGCGCCCAGTTCAATATTGATAAAGGATACAGAAGACAAAGGATTATCATAATGTCGGATAGTCAAGCAGTCATTAAAGCACTGAGCTCTTGTGTAATCAGTTCCAAAATGGTGTGGGGATTCAATGAACTAGGCGAGAACAATATAGTCACCTTACTATGGAATCTAGGGCACACTGGAATAGAAGGAAATGAGAAAGCAGATGGACTTGCAAAAAGCTGTACTGAAATACCTTTCTGGGGGCCTGAACCCTTTTGCGGAATCAGCCCCAATGTAATATTGGAAGAAATTGGTAAAGCCGAGAAAAAGATAAAATCTGACCATTGGAAAGATCTATCCGGGCTTATACAATCAAAGACTCTTCTGGGTGACTACAACCTGTTGAGATCAAATTAATGCATACCTGAATGGGCACCTGAAAAAGCTCACAATAGTGGAGGATGAATGTAGATTTTGTGGCATGGAAGAAGAAACCTCCATCCACATACTTTCCAACTGCACAGCACTTCAGAATCCTAGAGCACAGAACCTGGGAGATTACTGGATAGGAGAGGAACATTTACCTTTAAGTTGAAGCCTGCAGACATCCTAAAATTCCTCCGGGAAATAGGACTAAACGAGCTACTAGTTTCTGAGACTCTCCACAGAATCTAAGTAGAAGTAAGAGGGCACAATAGATCTTTTAGGTCTCAGTGAATGTCACCCCAAAATACATACATACATATTCTTCTCGCCTAGCTCATTTCCGCCATTCTAATTTTTTTTTTTAGTTTGCGCCACTCAAAACTGTTCAAAACATCCTTGAACTTCTTTGAATCATTTTTGTTAGCAATTTTTGACATTCCAATTAAGTAAAATTTCAATAGCAATCTACAGAATTTTAATAGTGAAAAGAATCACTTTTAGAAACACGTGCCGCTACTGAATTTACCCAGTACACCACTTTCAGCTACTTTACCAGTGACATATTGAATTATTACGACATTTTCGAACACTTTTTCATAAACGGCAAAAAATATTAAATAATACGTTCATTTAAAAATATGCATTCAACCTCAATACCACGTCTACTAGAACTGTCCTTCTAAAAGACCCCACAAAAATTTATGTGTGCGGTAAAATCATAAAAAATTTTATGAACGGCTCGTTCTTTTGTTACTACTGTCAACGAAAAATGCTTTTAGAAATACTCCGCTTTCGTGCATAATATTGAAATTAAGTACGTTTAGTTACAAAGAAATTATATCGAGCGAAATACTTCTAAATTCTAGTAATCCCGTTCTAGTCCAGTAAATGAAGGGAGGAAGCTCTTGAAGCTCCATCAATTTTTCATCAAAACGCAAGAAAAATATCAAAAAAAAAATTTCTGAGATCATTCAAGACCTCCTAAGATTCCATTATGAAAAATCTAGGATAAAAGACTATTTTTTCAAAAAATATGAACAAATTAATGAAATAGTCTCGAAATCTTGTGGAAAAAAACTTTGACCCCTTTTAAAAATATTTTTGTCAAGTACAAATGAGCTGCAAGTCACATGGAATGATAGCTACGGGCAAATATTACAGAATAAAACTATAAGATGTTTCACTCCAGGGCGGTTTGATTCAAGTTGCTCTCCCAAACGGACGCCGTTCTCATAAATTATGTTTACGACTCGCTCTTGTTGTCAATAACGAGACCGGTAGATACCAGATAAGTTCGAAAAGCTTATTTTATTTTAAGCTATACAGGGGTAAATAGAGAAATATATACATATTTAAATTAATAGGATTCTTTATCACAAAGGTTTATTTTTAAATGTTAATTATTTCGAAAGCTGTTCGGGATATGAATTTGAAAAGGTAGGTAAAAAATAAACTTGAATTTTTAAAATGAATCAATTCACAGTTTTTATCCAGCATCTTGGTAATTTTGTGATACTTATTGATAATTTCTAGCAGATATTTATCACAAATTCAATTGAATATATTCATTAGCCACCAGAATAATAGGGCCTCTAAATCTTAAAATTTGATCTTTAAATAACGCGTATTTTTTGGATTGACAAGGTTAAAACAGTAAAAAGAGAAGCAGCTGCAGGATACCTTTATTAAAAAATTTCATAAATGTTGTAAAATACTAAGTTTGGAGTTTGGTTTATGTGTTAAATTTAATCTATTGTCTTTCAAATATTTCAATATACATTTGAGAGTAAAATATATACGGACTCCGGTATAGAGACTGGCATAATATTTGAAAGGAAATTAATTACATGGATGACGAAAAGAAAATTTAGTAAATTCGTTCAAAAGGAACTGACCAATTCCCCATTGGTTAGCTATAGAATTGAATTTTTGTGTTTTCTTGCTTAATGTACTTGTTTATATAATATCCTCATTATAAAAATAAATCCGTAATTTTGTATTAGCAAATATTACAAAATATTTAGTGTTTAAGCTTTGCTATTAAAGAGAAAAATATTAATATGACTTTTTGCTCATTTCAACAATTAATTAATAAATTTAAAAAATCTATACAACATAAATATAAAACACGAACAACCAATAAACACCGTTCTAAAATAACAGCGCTTGACGGGCGACGTCTCGTATAATATGCCAAATTAAATGCAAGTAAGGACGTAGCGACGTACTGTACCATCCAAGTCACCAGACAGTCACCAGCGGCATCGGTGCTTTACGCGATAAATTCGAACGAGTGAAACATCTTATATTTTTATTCTGTAATCTTTGCTACGGGTCTTCCCGTTGTGGTGAACTTTGAATCATCGGAAAATGTCAATTTTTTGCCGAGTTATGGAACAACTCGTCCTCACGCTTACAAGTTAATGCATAGACAGCAGAATTCCTACAGGCAGAGCAGCAGCTTAAATGAGGAGACTTTTAGGTTTCATTATCTCGATAACTATCGAGTTTTCGAAAAAAATTATGGGAACCATTTTTGTAGATAATAAGACGATCTCCATTTTTTATTTGGAGAAAAAATTCTCTAGTTCGCATATTGAGCCAGATATTAGCGAGAAACCCGTTTTCCGGGATTTAGGGGGCCATTTTCCCCCTTTTCGTAAACTCGTTTAAAAACACCTGCCGTGACCTACAAATTGAGCCCAAGGTAAAGTCTTCAGCGACTTTTCAAGAGCTTTCGATATTTTCAGGTGTTGTTACTGGACTAGTTCCTATTTCACATTATTTTCTCCCGAGTTCATGTGAATATGTTTCTCACATAAAAATATTAATAGTAAAAATAGTTGGCATTCAATGTCGATTTGGCAAAACGAAGTAAATTTTACAATCGTAAGTTTAAGTGCTTTGAATATAAATTTTCAAACTCGTTTCGCTGACTTCGATGTCATTGCAAATGAAATTTAGCTCGAGCCTTGAAACTTTAAATAAAAATTATTGATGTATAATGTAGTCATGTTATCAATATTGAACTTTCGTAAGGCATGAATTTCCACTTAAAAAATACTTGGGGCTTTTCCCAAGCATTCGGAGGGTTTGGTTCCTAGTCCGTATATTCCTATACCATTTTTCACTATTGCTATTGAATCGTCTTTTAAGTCTTCTTCCTTCTTATTACTTAATTCCGTAATTTCCTCCAAATGTTATACTTTTTATTAACTGACACTGGCAAGTTTTACTAGGACTGTAATAAAAAAATAATAATCTCCAAAACATAAATTTTTCTCTCATTCTCATCCATTCATTCGGTTCGTTTATTACAATATGTGTAAGCTGTGTCTGTTTTATTAGAGGCGTTGTTCACCCTTTGTTGACAATACCACCCCAACACAAAAAGACCGGTGGATGTTCATAAAAAAATGTTTTATTGACCTTTAAATATAAATATACAGATTGCGAAAAGTCTATTCGAGCCATACGATTTACACATGAGACAAGGAAAATATGAGAAAAATTACTTGAAAGAGAGAGAAGAATCATTGTGCGCAGTCAGCTGTTGCCAAATGTATTTTTTTGTAAAAGTTATACCCAATTTTTGTCGACAACAATGTTAAATACCAATACCAATTTGTCCAATTTTTCTCTTGAACTATATTAATTTATTCTTATTTATGTTCATCTCACTATTTTTTCAAAAGTCATTAATATTACCAATTTCGATTTTCTCCCTCTAAATACGGCTTTATCCTGTCTTAAAAGTACCAAACATACTAAACTGGCAACGCTGCTTTCATATCAGATTGGTAGCTGGAGCTGAAGACACGCCCAACGCTGACTTCGAATAATTATTCTTCTCTATCTTTCAAGTAGTTTTTCTCATATTTTCTTTGTCGTACTTGTGTAAATCGTATGGGTCGAATATACTTTTCGCGATGTGTAGAACCACAGTAAATAATTTGTTTCTTAATTTTTGTTAAGTAAAGTTACCTCTACTCCAGAACTTTGGAACTTTAGTTCTTTACGTCATGTTAGGTTTGAGCGACCGGGGGTCGCGACGCAAAAGATCTGACCGTTACGTTATGTTATGTTGCTTCGTTATGTGCTTTGCTTGCGTGCGTATGCTCTCTCCTGAGTCTCTCTCTCGTTTACGAGGCAGCGATTCATATGCATCGGCCGGAAATCAAGCCCGGGCCGCCCGCGTGGCAGGCGAGCATTCTACCATTGAACCACCGATGTTATATTAGAATTCTATGCAAAGCTGGTATTCGCAGTGCTGGTGATCTACTTGAATTTGTTCGGATAAATTGTTTCTATTATTTCCATAATTTTTTTGCGCGATTGATCTTTTTTGTTTATTTACAGCATCGGTTGTTAGGACGGTAGGTTGTGTTTACTTGTTTATAAGTTTAACACCTCGGTAAGTGATTTACTTACCGTTCAGACGTCGAAAAGTAATAAATGGCATCATAAAAACAATTCCACCAAAATGCAAAACATATTTTAAACTGATCGAGAAGTATAAATGTCACTTTTGACATTTCGTTCATTTCGAAGAAATTTAAATTATTTTATTTTGAATTTATTTCAATACGATCGCGCAAAAAATGGTATAAGCATCTCGAACGTTAAGGGTAATTACAACGTTTGCATGTAGATTCCTCTCGTAAAATTGGACAAAATGATATGAGGATTGAGGGGTCTAGCACATTTACTTTTCGAAATACAGGGTGTTGAAATTTTGAAAACTTGAATGTTTTAATTCGATAACTTTAAAATGGATGGATAAATTGATTTGACATTTGGCAGGTTGTTTTTAAATGTAAAAGGGCATATTTTGATAGAAATAGTAGTTTGTGCAACTAGTGTGGATATGATGGCCATATCGCACGAGGACGAAGTTTTAGTACGATCATTCAAGTACGATATGGACAATCCACACGAGTCGAACAGCATATTTTTTTCTACGACCCACTTAAGAAAAAATCTAGAAAATAAAAATTTCTATAAACTTCAATATAACTTCAAATTAAAAATTTAACAATTCAATTTTATGTTTCCACTAATTTTTTTGTGGTAAACGTACAGTTCTTGAATGTCCAATTTGTATAATGCTCATGACTCCCTCATGAAGGGTACCGTACCATTATCTATAATAATGAATGTTCTGCTAAATATTTCAAACGTCTACCTGTTGTCGTTATTAATATCAAGCAGAATAATTATTTAAAAATAAAATTAACAATAAAAAAAACTTCTTCACGGGGTCTACCGCGTGAGAGTCTGGTTCGCTTACTATTCGACCACCGAGGAATATGCAAATTGTTTATCTATAACGTCAGATGTATTACATAATTTTTGCTTAAAAGGAACTAAAGTTCCTACTGTGTGTCCCGCGATACGTTCTACCTTTTTTTGTATATTTTTCGAAATGTGAGTGCCTGAAAAACCAAAATGGATAAGGGTGGAAACTGGTCCTTTGAATTTTGTATGTCTCATTCCACTGCGCACAATTATTCTTCTCTCTCTTTCAAGTAGTTTTTCTCATATTTTCCTTGTCACACTTACGTAAATCGCATGGCTCGAATAGACTTTTCGCAATCTGTATAGTGTTCAATTTTACCTATGGCTTTAAGCGTTAGTTAAAGCAACATGTAATTAAACTGTCGCTTCTTTCTTGTCTATCGATTTAGCAGTAATAGTAGTAGTGGTAATAGAAGTACGGAACGGAAAGCTCTATTAGTTGCCCCTGTTTTGAATTCCCGCGAACTATTCGGAAATACAACGTAAGTACAACAAATATAATTGGATTGTAAAAGTTGGAAGAAATTTATACATACAGCAACATCAAACATCCCATGGGGTAAAGAAACCTACTCTTGTTGCCGACCCTTATCTCTCATAAATTATCTAGATATATAGGACACATTATGTTAGAAAAAGCCATGCTAGCTTAAATAAAATCCCAAAGAACACGAAACATTTTCTAACGTACATAATAGGTGGGAAAGGATCTGTTGAATATTATATTCACAAATACTGGTCAGCGGTGTGTCTAGTATAATTATTAGAGGATTGAGGCTCTCTTAATATAACTGAAGTGGCGGTGTGCGGTATTGTCGACGTAATTCTTTTAATGCATGTACCTAATTGTATATCCCATTTAAGTTATGTTGCGGAGCTAAACTCTGAAAGGTATTAATATTATTTTTATCTACTTACCAAACATAATTCTATATTTTATTTCATATAATTGATAAAAGGACTTCCGGTTTAAACGGGATACCAGACGTGAACTGAGCCCTTTTTGTATCCCATTCGATTTTTTATGGAAAACGAATTACTAAAATAATCACTTTCATCACCATTATTTAAATTTTTGTCGTTGTTACACACAATATTTTGGACAGAAATCGATATTTCCTAAGGACGTCACATTGTAAATATTTAATTTTTAACTAAAAATATAATTGCTAATAAATATGTATACTTTCCCTCAGAAAAACCCTACGCACTTTCTTGATGTTACACTACCGACTAAAGTGTAAACATCGGCTGTAAAATAACCTTTTCCAAATATAGTTATAGTTCAGTCAAAGAAGAAAAAAATAATAAATTATTTGAAATGAGACTAGATAGAAGGTAGTGCTAATTGTCTGGTATTATGCTTAAGATGTTTTTAAATATTGAAAGGATAATGTTGTTTAAAGTTTGTTGAAACGTTAACTTTGTTGGTTAACATTTCAGATAATAAAAATGTGCAATAATCACTTCAGAATTTTGGTTTTTGGTGGAATAGTATTCCTAAAATTATTTCATTCAAATATTTAATAATTTATTTCACTTTTGTGATTTGTGGTGGAATAAACTAGTAGACCAAAAATCAATATTCTAGAAGTATTTTACCGCGAAATTTAAAATTTTGAACGGTCTTTAAATAAGGATGAGAAAGGTTCCGAGAGGTCTTCTCTCATTGTCTGTCGACAAAGCAGCATAAGTGGAACTGTGCAGTAGTCATCTGAATAAAAATTTTTGTTACCTGTTGCGTTATCCCTTGAGTACCTATCTGGGTTACTGCACAGTTCCTGGGAAAACAGTTTCTTTGAGCACAGTTTCCTTGCATAAAAACAGTTCTGGAGATACAGTTCCTGAGAATAACAGTTCCCTGAAAGTCTGACTGTTCTCAGGGTCACAAGTTCCTGTTTAACAAAAAAAATTCTTCTGGGTAACAGTTCCAGTTCCTGTTAAACTGAAAAGTTTCTTAAATACCGTAAATGCAGTAAATCCGTAGTACCTACATCCACAGCCACATCATCTTCATTTTCAAACAACTGTATTATTGTGCTAAGTATTTTTTTTTGTTGTATTCGCTACTAACCCTTTTTTTAAATAATGTAAATTCCAATACTGTAATTATATACATTTTTTTTACTCTATTAGTTTTATTTATTATACAGAAACTTTAAATTTGATTTTCTTTCTAATTTTCTTTTAGGGAAGAAAATGAGTGGCGCCCTAAAATTACTTTTTCTATTTTTTTACTAGTTTTGCTTAAGTAAATTCTTTTCTTTATATTAATAAGGTAACAAGGCCCTGCGAACTGGCTAAGGTTACCTCCAAATTTTTTGGTTAGTTAGGCAAGAACCAGCATTATTCACTTACAATTTTTTTTCGTCATTTAACATCATAATTTCATCTGCGAAATTGAGCAACTTCTGTTTCATTGGTGATCAACTTAAAATTATTGGTTTCATTGTTCTTTACATTACGTATCTTAAAAAGTATGATAGCGCTCCATTATTGCGGGTTAAAAATAATCGTTAGACAGTCAATACATTTATTTGATAATTAAAAATTATTAACCCTTGAGAAATCGGGTGCTTGCAAATCACTTGAAGAGTCGGGTGGGGTCTGTGAGACCCAGTTTTTATTTTGCAAAATATATTATAAAATAATAAAATAAAACTATTTTATACGCAAAATATCTTTTTTTATTTCATTTTTAATACATATTAGCTATTTTGAATCCAACAATAAAATAAAAAACGTTTCTTAATAAAATACGAAAAATAGGTAAACAAAAATGCACTTTTCTTACATTTAGTAGAAAAAACCCTAATCCTCACTTCAATTTTCAATGCATTCTTCGCACATCGGACGAACATGTTCTAATCATAGCCATTTTTGACATTTGACACAAAAATATTATGTTTTTCGATCTGGGCAGTAAGCGCTTGTCGAAGCTACAAAAGTTACTTAAATGGTCGGGTGGGGTCTGACAGACCAAACATGCAAATAACTAGCGAACTATTGGACACTAACGCACACGCCTTGGTTCACTAATACTCGACCTTCGGACGAAAATGTACTGACAATTGCGACGCGCTCCGATATAAATCAAGAGTGGTGTACGAGAACGAAATGGCTTCTGGTCCCACAGACCCAACCCGACCACTCAAGGGTTAAGAACATTTTAACCATTATTAGTTGAAATTATAACATTAAATGAATTTATCGTCAAAAAAACTTTATAATTTAAAATATTGACTGGACTATGACAGTATTTATCCACAATAGGCCCAGGTGGTGCCTGCGACGGGACGGCTCCTTTGGAAAAAAAATCGTATCGTATCGTGTTACAGTCAAACAAAAAGCCGGCAACTTTAAGTTCGCACAATATCCCTTACGTCAAGTATACCACTAGTCAACATTTATTTGAGCCTAGCTGAACTTTGAAATTTGAACCAGGTTCAACTTAGAGCTCTGCTTAAACCGAGACTGTACAACCGGCCCCAAATACTTCTTTTTTCATACCAATTTTCACCTTCCACTATTACTCAAGATCTAATCGGTTTATCTGTCGCTCACTGTATACTAATGTCTCTTTCGGGATGTTTTTTTTTATTTAAAGACTATCGATTGAGATTGTTCATACAGTAGGTGTTAAATTTTAGATAAATAGGTAATAAGATGACTACTAATTATTTGATTTGTTCGACTCTGTCGGGGCCTTGTTATTGATTCCGTTGAAACATATTTCCGAGATGTTTACAACTTCATTATAAGTAACTTAATGTTAATTTACACCCGATAAATTTAAGCGAAATATCAATCTAATAATCTGGCAGCAACTTTAACTTTAACGAACCTCGTTAAATTTAATAGCTTGGTTGTTATTTTGGATTAACATTGCCACTTTGGATATTAATTTGAATCAGTTTTTAGCCGATAAAACTAGGTAAGTTCACATTTGAATAGTGACACTTCTACCAACAAAAACTGGCTCTTCTATCCAGTAATCTCCCAGGTGCTGTGCTCTAGGATTCTGAAGTGCTGTGCAGTTGGAAAGTATGTGGAAGGAGGTTTCTTCTTCCATGCCACAAAATCTGCATTCTTCTTCCTCCACTATTTTGAGCTTTTTCAGATGCCTATTCAGGCGACAATGTCCCGTTAGGATCCCTGTTAAAACTCTTAGCGTAGTTTTACTTTGACTTATGCATTCATTTGATCTCAACAGGTTGTAATCACCCAGAACAGTATTTGATTGTATAAGCCCTACTAGATCTTTCCAATGGTCAGATCTTCTCTTTTCCTCAGCTTCACCTATTTCTTCCAATATTACATTGGGGCTGATTCCGCAAAATTCAATCCCCCTCTTTGCTAGTTTATCTGCTATTTTATTTCCTTCTATTCCAGTTTGTCTAGGCATTCTCTCGCCATTTTGGAACTGATTACACAAGAGCTCAGTGCTTTAATGGCTGCTTGACTATCCGACATTATGATAATCCTTTGTCTTCTGTATCCTTTATCAATATTGAACTGCGCGCAGCATACAATATTTATCTTTGCAAGCATAGATAAAAATAGTATGCATCTATAGAAGCACTCAAATTAGGTCGACCAATCCATGGCTTAACCCAGACACGGTCTTTTCGTTGGTTGTGTTTTTCTTTTTCTGTGATTCGTTTATCATTTTTCCACTGAAAGTTTAAGGTCCATTCACAGTAGATCATATCCTCGGTAGAATGTGACATAAAATATCTCATTTTATGACATTCTAACAATATTACAGTCTACTATTATAGGAATCGGATCCAGTGAAGTGCACACTCCAGGAACGGTTTTATTGGGTTAGCCTTTTTTTTGCTTATATCAATAATGGAGAGGTTCAGTCTAAGGTCAGTGTGGCCAACACAAAATGTTTTTTTCTGACAAAAATGACAATTAAGGTCTACCATTCAAAACATAAGATTTTTGCATGTTTATTTTTTCATTGCCAACATCTATATTGCTTTATTAAAATAATGAATACACCCCCGAAGCGTATATCTTGAAATTTAAAATGACTTTTCAGCTGAATACTCAACATATCGGTGGCCAATAATTCTAGGAACTTTTGGCAAGTCACCATTTCATTTCTGTTATCCTGTCACTAGTTATGTCAAATGTCAGTTATATTTATTTTTGTTGATATTCGTTTAATTTATGGAGGGTAGAGGTAAGGAGAACCGTCTCTGTGTATGAAAAAGTGTCCGTAACAGCGCGCCCAATAAGGGTGGCGCTGCGGCACGTTAGGATACTTTTTAAAGAAAGCGCCAAAAGTGATTAGAAGAAGATAGAGAAATAAACAAGGTAAATAGTTGAAGTTTTGTATACGGGTATTTTACTAACTACTCTAGTCATGAAAATTTTTAAATATTTAAACTCAGCACACTTCACTCCGTCTACAATAGCTATGTTCATATTAGATTTTTTTGTACCCCAGCGCTACTCTGGCAGATAATTGAAGCTTTATTGTCAGTATACAGCTGGACACTTTTTCAACTCTCACCCCGTACAAGACGGTTCTCCTTACCTCTACCCTCCATAGTTTAATTGTGTAAGTCCATTTTCGATTAGATTTTTGTAGCATTTCTAGTTAGTTGTATCTCTATTCTTCTAATTACTCTTTCCACTGACATCTGACATTCGAAATAGAGCAAGTGTTTTAGAGACCAGTTATCCACGAATACTTTACGCTATTTTTTTTATTGGTGCACTTTGAAATTATAAATACAGGAAATAATAATGTAGGTAAAATGGTTGAATTTGTGATGCTACAGTATACCTTTTGCGTTGTCGTGGATATGAGGAAAACATAAACTAATTCGCAAGATTTATTGCTGTCACCGCAGAGCATAAAAATGAATTTTAACATCGATTTCTCAAGTTGTAAAGCAGAATCACGGTTAATACCGCAAAAATCTTTGAAAAATCGAAATATTAATATCTCAAACAATACCAACTGTACTTTCCATTTTCATTTATAAAGTTTAAATTGTTAAATATTGTTCGAATAAAGGTTTTGACGTTACAAAGTACTCCTGTCAGATCAGTAATACAAAAATTGTCATTTAGACTTCTCAAGTTGTTGATGTTGATGGTAACTTTAAAAAACGCGCGTTTTTGAAAGTTCGATTTAAACACGCTAAGACGTGCTTCAAATAGATAAAATGGTTCACCAATCAAAAAAATATTGTGGTTTAGTTTCCCAAAAAAATTAACAAAAATAATTGAATCCTTATTCTAAAAACAAACCGAATCCCGACACATCTGCGCGATACTATAATAACTTGTATTCTCTTATTTTTGCTTCAATATTTTATACGCCTCTCCCTTTGTTATTTCACTTTTCTTTAAGGGCTGCTATTCATAGAAAAAATTTCGACGTCAGTTCCACATTTTTATGAAGGGATACCTATTTATGAAAATTATTAATGTTCATAAATCACGGGGCGTGTCCGCAATTTAACAAACTTTAATGCAACTGACATCTTACATCAAAAACTTGATGTAACAAATAGGCTGTATCTCGGAAACCGCTTAACGTACGTTTGTATTCAGGAAATAAACAAGTACAAATCAAGTTACTTTTCACTAAAAATACTTACCTGAAATTATTAAAGATTAAACACACTTTTGGAACGTATTGCCTCAAAAATCTACAACCCACAATTATTTTTGATTTTCTGTTTCTATTCACATTCAAAAAAAGTGTATGTGGAGGCATGTTTCAAACTTGTGTAATAATGGATTTGGGATGGTAGGTAGGTATGTTGGGTTAGGTTAACATCATTCTATTCAGCTCTGTTCTATTCAATAGGTAAGGAATGTTAATGTAGGTGTCATCAAATATAATGTAGGAGAGAGTGGATACCATACGTGTCAGGTAGAGAATAGTTTTCAGTAGTTAGAATGTAGAACTGCATTTTTTTAAAACTGATTTAACGTTATCGGGGAAAAATATAAGAGTAAAACTAGGGCATTGTTGATGTATATATGTTACGGTGAATGTACACTCTTGGGAAATGTACACTTTTATCGTAAAATGTGTACATATCCCAAAAAGTTAGGTATATGTGAACTTAATATAATGTATATGTACATTTCCCGGCAAATGTGTACTCTTGCCTTCACGTTTTGGTAAATGTATACCCTTACCTTCATGTTTTAAGAAAAGTTGGAATACAAATAAATTGAAAATGTTGTTGCAGTAAAAAATATTTATAGTAAATATATTTCTTTCTCTTATTGTTTGATTTCGAACAAGAAATGTTGATCGCACTGCTTTAGTGATGAATGCATTGTAATGCACACTAGGTTATTCGAGAAGGGGAAGGGAATATAATCATTGAATTAGCCGTTCCCTTTTTTGAATCACTTGATATGCGTGTTACAAAGTATTGGATATTTTTCAAAAATGGGAAGGGTGAACTATACTTTGTAACACGCGCATATCAAGTTAATCAAGAAGGGGAAGGGTAATTCCAATGATTATATTGCCTTTCCCTTCTTGAATAACTTAATGCTCATTACAAAGTATTGGATATCTTAAGGGGAAGGGTGAATCCAATGATTATATTCCCTTTCCCCTTCTTGAATATATTAATGTTCATTACAAAGTATTGGATATCTTTTAAGGGGAAGGGAGAATGTAATGATTATATTTCCTTCCCCTTTTTCTCACATTTACTCACATTTTACCAAAACGACATGGTCATTGTGAATTCAATGTACATTTCCCTTCTTTGAAATTGTAAATGTTAGTTGAATGCACATTACCCAAACATGGAGGAAATGTGCACATTTACCGGAAAATGTCTCAATATCTACTTTTACCGTAACATATACATGGTTAGTAAAGCTCATGAGTAATGACGAAGCAATTACCAATAGTGCATACAACTTCCTAGACTATTAGATAGTTAAGGGCTGCTAAAGCGTTTCCTGCATGTGTGACACACAACTGTTTTTCGCCTACCGAATAAGCCAAGAAATAGGAGAATATAACAAAAAACTTTGACAAGCACTAACGTCAAAGTAATCAAGTGACAGATGGTGAAAAACTAAAAAAATCTTATGCAGGAAAAGAAAAGGTAGACATCCTAGCAAAGCTAGGGTCTAAAACTGCTTTACATGGTCCTGAACCAGTATTTGAAATATCAAAAACTGCTGCACGCGGTTGTATATCTCGATGGACTCAAACTAAACATCAGGCGTACTAGAGACACGTGCAAAAACAGGAACACAGCAAACTCCTGGTCAAAATAATCCTCGGAGAATCTGACTAACGATTTACTAAACCTCGGCAGAGGCCAGATAAGAACAGTGACAGGTTTACTCACCGGTCACTGTACCCTGTACTGTGAAACATTATCTCATTGGAGACATAGACTAGAGCATCCAAGGGAGGATTTCTCCAAGAAGGTTCTAGTGAAAAGACTGTTGAGCCTGATAAGGACTACTGGTCCCTTCATATAAATGGCACAACTAAGATCACAAAAAGCCTAAAGGCTGACTTGCCGAGGACTCTAAGCCTCTGACCGGTGGTGCCAAACCAGTCAATCAATCAATACTATAAGGATAAGGGATGTAAGTAACATTTACTATAATAGTCGAGAAAGTTCTTGCGCCCGGGCTATGGCGAGGGCATAAATAGAATTAGTTACCCTCTAGTTGCCGATTGAAAAATTAAAAGTGCTGTTTCTAGAATCTCCGTTTAATGCTTTTTACGTTTTTGAAAATCGGTTCATGCATGTGGAAGTTACTTTTTTTACGACGAATGAACACTTTTTTCCCAAATTCTAGCACATACGGCTAGGGCAAATTAATAGTCTGTAACATTAAATAGAAGAGCATTTCCTTAGTGAAATTCTTTTTATTAATGGGAATGAATTTCGCCCTTTATTTCCATGTTATTGAGTATTTGATTAATTTATATTTTGTTCAAAAATGTAATGACTTATTGGAAATAATAAAGACGTTTATTATTAATAATTCAACGTCAATTTATATGTTTTTATTAATCTTAAAAATTGAAAGAGCATCTTTCCCATTCTCCCCTACTTCACCCAGATAATTTCAAATTAAATTTCAATATGCATGTTACTTCAAAGGAGGAGAATTGGAAGAGACTTGGTAAAACTTTCTGTACATTTTATCAAAAGCTGCTTTTAATTTAGGAGTGAGAGATATCCCGAGATTGCTACGTGGCGATCGCGTAGTTGGACAGACAGAAGGTATAATGCTCTCTTGCAGTTAGAGTTATTTTCTCAAATGAGTGAATAAGCATGAAGAGAGTTGGAAGTATCAGACATGGCGCTATGAAGAAGAGTATTATTATATTATCACAGCTCTGTACGGATTTGGATTTAGCAACGTTGAGACAGAAGCAAAATTATTTATCTCTAATTTCAATTTTACCCAAGTTTGTCGCAATTGATGTGAAATTTCAATTTAAGCGATTTTATAGAGCCCTAGGCGGACAAGTCGAACAACTACCGAAATTACTGAAATAAATGATCGAAGAGAAAATAGATGTCTAGTTGTTCGAAATCGAATTGAGTGACGTACCCAGCAGCGAGGTTCTTGTTTGTTTGTTTGTTTTAGAGGAGAGAAATTGTTATTTTGCTCAAATGTTTTTCCAATACTTTGTAAATCCGTTTAAATTGGGATATCAGATGTTGAAATCACTTAGTGGTCCTTCGAGCCGGACATTAATTTGACAATGTGTCAATGTTTTAATTTAGAGCAAGGCTATATTTATAAAGATGTTTTTTCTACTTTCTTAATAGTAAATTGCATATTACTGAATATATCATAACAGACGTAATTAAAAAAATTACGTTGCAGTTTTATAAAAATGTGTGACATTATAAGCCTGGTATGTTGATCGATTTACAGCTCTTTATTCGAGTACAAAAATGATAATTTATATGGGATTATAGGGGATGCACTTTCCTAAGCGACAAAAAAAATCAATTTAATCGAAGTTTTTGAACATATTGATCAATTATCATCTACAGACTTGGGCAATGGATATTCAGCAGTACCATTAGCAGTTTACCTCTTAAAAATAATACTTCCATAGACAGATCTATTTTCATGAAGAAATCACAAAGCTCATTTGCCATTCTCAAACATTCACCAAGATTTTTCAAAACCTGAGCAACAAAATATAGTTAGCTCAGGGACACATATCCATTTAAGGACATCATAAGTGGAGCCATTTTAGATATAAAAACAGACTATATGGCCACTAAACTTCTCCCAAGTCCTAAATATGAGGTAGAAATACCTCACAGAAAGGACTGGCAAGACCCAAGCAGATTGAAGTTTCCCCGAGGAGAGACCTGGTCCACTGACAGGTCACAGACTGGGGAGCAGGGGTGTATAGTGAAATGAGAAACACAAGATGCTCCTTCTCACTAGGAGAACATACTAACTGACAGCCAGGGCTTTAAATAGCTTTAAATAGCCGCAAGGCAACATCCAGACTGGCAGAAGAATGGCAGAAAGAACTAAACGAACTAGCCGACCACATTAAAGTAAGATTAGTGTCGATGCCGGGACATAACGGTATTTCTGGAAATGAACAAGCTGATGAACTCGCAAGAAGAGGTTCAGCAACAGCGTATGTTGGACCAGAACCAGCTCTTGGGACCACAAAGAAGGTAGTCCGAGGGCATATACAAAAATGGATACAAAGCCAACATAGACTTCAGTGGAGGAACACTCCAAAGCAGGTACACAGTAAAACCTTCATAGGTGACACATGTGTAAAACGGGCCGAAGAACTACTGAATATCAGTAGGAATAAGCTAAGAATTATTACAGGTTATTTAACGGGTCATACCCCGGTAAAAGATCACCTGCATAAAATAGAGTTATATAACGGGGACCTCAGCTGCAGACTTTGTGGCATGGAGACCGAGACCGTAACCCATATCTTATCTGACTGTGAGGCGCTGGACTCGAAGAGACAAACAATCTTCGGAGAAGCCAATGTGCCACCTGAAGTATATGGCACACATCCAATGGACCTATATCGTCTTTTCGAAGGTACGAGTATAACTGGATGGGTGAACTAAATGTGGGAGTAGAGTATAATAAGCCAATAGGCTGCAGTGCTCCCGGCATCAGAACGGCTTCCAAAACACAAAAAAAAGATTTTTCAAATCAAATGCCACGTTTCCAGTGCTCATTTGATGCCTCTTCTTCAATAGGCTGTCAATTTAACATCTCCTCCAAGTCAGCTTCAGTCAAATCTTGCGATTCAAGCAACTTCTGAATATCAACTGATTCTATCTGTCCTATTCCATTCGCAGTCAAAGTTTAAAGTTGCACAGATTTTTCCGCTGTCATAGCAGACCACAGTTTTTTCCAGCATGATTTCAATCTGTATGGCTTCAGTTTCCAATGATTCTTTCATGTTTACCATGCATTTTGCTATGTCAAAGTTCTTCCAGCATTCCATAACATTCATAGGATCACATTCCATATCATCCAATCTGATTTTGAAGGTGCGTCTAATGCTTAAATGCCTGGATTATTCCTTGGTCCATAAGTTGGGAGGTGAAAATGTCACTGGAAGGTCCTCCTTGTCTTGATTCTTTAAAACACCAAGAGTTAACGGTGCCCCTATGACACCTTCCTGCAAATTAGGGGTTTTTCGACAGCTTTACGTCACATCCCTGTTTATTCGACACTATTATTAACATTATTGACAATGTTTCATGCTAATACCCATATGGGACCACCCCCTTTAGATGCGGTTACAGTTTTTTGGTTAGTAGCACCTCCTATTTGCGTTTGCGCAGCTACCCATCCCTCCATAACCCCGTTCTAGCCATTTACGTTCCAGAACCCGCTTACTGCATCTACTGATGAAGTCAGGAAAATTGATTTTATGTGCCAATTCTTTGATTAAAATGGGACAATCGGTACATAAAAAGTGCAGCTTCAAAAATAGAATGATCAAATATCTACATTGAATTTTTATTGACCATTACGCTCCAGGCATTTTGAAGTTACTCCCGTAATAAAATTCTTATGAATTTGTACCTATACAACGCCTTTTATTAAATTTCGATTTTGGACGAAATATTCGGTTATTGCTGTCTTCGAGCTATTTTCCTTGAGTAACTATGGAGATGAAATTTAGCACTTCGCTACTTATTATAAGGGAATTCTAATAAAATGAATAAAGTATGATTTCCAGATTAAACCAGCTTAGAAGTCGGAATTTTCATACTTTTTTTGGAAGAAAATTGAAACTACAGTTGAACGGAACAAGGAGATAGCGAACATTTTTTTTAAATTGAAATTTATTCGCATGCATTTTAAACAGCTGTTTTCTCAACTATATTAAGTCAAGCAGAATCTGGGAAAACTTGAATTTTATTAAATATTCTGAAAATTGATAATTAAGTGAGATATTATGACAAAATTATGTGGCTAATGGACCTGCTTCTAAGCCAATTTCTTTTCACACACACACACACACCATTGTTACATTTATTTTATGACATATTACACATTAGCAGTCATCTATCTACTTCACTATAAAAGAAAATTAAACTGATTTTACTGATGATGTTTTTTATTTTTTTCAGTATCGAAACAAACTCAACGAGCAGCAAAATCAAAGGTTACACCAACAAAGAGAAGCATTAACGGCTAGACAAGAAGAGATGAGTGCAATAGATAAACGAATATCGGAATTACAAGATCGACTACACCGAAAGCGGATGTTAAATCAACAATTGGCGAATCAAATTAGCGCTACCTCTCATAAAGCTGCCTATCATCAATTAGTAAGGTAAGATTAGAATTAACACAAAGAAAGCTGTTTGAATTTTTCAGAAATAATAGAAAAATATAGTGTACAACTCGTCTTTTTCTTAAACTGAATTAATTTGAATACAGTTAGTGATAACTAGAAATTCCCGGCATCGACAACACTGACTTTCAGTATCTATTTTTATACCTCTCATAGCTTCTAAAGGAAAGGTCCGATTCAAACAATTTAAAAAGGAATTTACATGCACTATCAACTATCAACAATGGAAATCAGAAAAAAGATATTTGTACACCATCTCCACTCCTACAATCGTCCACACAACACATTTTATTTTTAATAAATAATAATTAAATAGTTCACAACAAAAAACAGTCCAGCCTGTATACTATTAACTACGCTTTTACTTTTAAACCAAAAAAGACACACGGTATTTGTCTAACATCTCTCGGTTGGAACTTAAAAGTCCAGAAAAAAGAGAGCATCCCATCGGACATATCGTATGTCAGTAACTACAGTGAACTGTCAATATCTAGTTCAAGGCATACTAATTGCAGAAACCTCCAAATTTTCCTTAAATATGTAGAAATTATTTTTTAACCAGCAAATACATTTGATAAGTTCCGGAGATTGACAAAGGCATTTCTGATTGAAATACCTTATTATTCAGTGGCAGAATTTTACTATCCACCATAGACTTTTAAGTTACATTGCATGGAAAACATCCGCAGATGAATTTTGTTTCCCTGGAATTTCTGATATTTTAGCCAAATAGTTCACATCGGAACGTCCGTTAAAATCCTTTAATCTGTCACAAAAATTATCTCTGACGTTTCGCAGTTCCCAAAGGATCTAACAAAAAATATATTCGAACTAGAAAACTTTGATATTCTGTGTTTTCTTTGATATAAAATGCTTTTTGTGATCAACATTGTGAAAATAGTAGCAAAACTTCATTAAAGCTTCCTTTGTTTATCACGTAGAATTTAATTATAGGGTATTGTGTTAGAAAAGCACAAATCCTGGGTTAATTTAAAGTTTCGGACGCACTAACAGTCAAAAAAATTGATAATAGACGTAAAGCCGTGGTCACATTGAACTGTTTTTCCACATTAATACCTATAGTCAAAAGCGCTCTTATCCTGCGGGTTCAAAGGTCACTAACCATATGTATCAAATCAGAAGACACAGAGGTTACCAAAATGTTAGATTACAAATATACCCGGAGAAAATAATGATGGTTGATGTTTCCCGCACACTGGTTGACGAATTTCTACTTTTTCATTAATTCTAGAAATAATCTATCAGATTAAGTACCATTTTTTTTGCTTGAGGATGCAAAATACCGTAAAATTGCTTCTTATTATTCATCTTGTCACTTTGAATTGTCATTTAAATGAAAACTTCGCTGGTGAAAGACTTTTTAGAATCGCTGAAAACTAAATACATATCCTTTTTTTTCCCGTCGAAATTGCATAAGTCTGTCTTATTCATCTTACGGATTTTATTTGGAAGTTATGATTAAACGCAATAGAAGAAAACAAAAACGGTGAGTATGTCTTTGTTGAATCGTATGACCCGCATGATAAGACTGCATTTGACTATTCCTAAGGCTAACAGACACACTGGCGAAAAATATACTTCATATTCCCTTATTGGAAAATGCACGTGTCTACGAGTTTTTATTTATTTATTTAATAAAGTTGCAGCTTGGCTGCGCGGATGAAATTTTTAGTCGCAAGTTTCACCTACCGTATATCGTATAATAAATATTGCCACATTGCAATAACGATGATATTGCTTGTCCAAACATATTAATAGGTACCTACAAATTATAATGTTGATAATTATTGATGACCGTGTTTCTGTTGTTTATGCTTTTTTTCATAGTTTGCGTTTGGTTGTTAAAAAGCAATATGTGTCACTGTTGGAATGGACAAAAGCGAAATATTCAACAATTCAATTGGATTAAGCTGGTGCTGGTTAGAGAAAAACTCATGACAAAAACGTTTTAAAAAAATGCAAAAAGTTGACATGGGTTATACCCAAATTAGGATGTTACTGCAAAAAAGTGTCTTTCAAAGTGAATAGGGAATACTTGCGCAACTGTTACATTCATTGACTACAATTAGCAACATTATTGCGATATTCGACCACAAAGAGCCCTTGTGTCTCGTTAATTGTTGAGTTTTGATATAGGAACATGAACTGTGGAAGAGGGTTTATTTACTGACCTACAGGGTGATAGAAGATTGAAATTGAAAACTAAAATATGTGGCTTTACAATGACATATTATTTTCAAATTTATTGATTGGAACATACTTTAATTTTGGTATTATTCGTTCCATTGTGATTTTTATTATACTTAAATTTCAGCATTTGCTTCCTGAATTTCTATTCCAAATATTTACTTTTCTTTAGATGCCAATTTCTGCAAAACTTTTTTTTCCTCCATAAAAAGATCATTACTTTTTTAACTATAAATTTCTAAAAATTTGGTGCTCAAACCTGGCATCCCACCAGTGGCGG